>VRLP01001586.1:0-121564 GCA_009660295.1 Lophius piscatorius | reverse complement strand
CTGGACTGTTTCACTGTATGAACCTGGACTGTTTCACTGTATGAACCTGGACTGTTTAACTGTATGAACCTGGACTGTTTCACTGTATGAACCTGGACTGTTTAACTGTAAGAACCTGGACTGTTTAACGCCTTTATCTTGTTTTTGAATACCATGTCTGATTCCCTGTGAGCTTATATCCTGAGTTTTTTCTCTTTTATTTTTTGCGAAATTGGAGGCAGAATATTCTGTATCTGTACATTTCAGTTTAACAAAATTGGGAATATATAATTTTGCACAGTACAGAAGGATAAGGTTGACCGGATATGTATGTCTATGTAGTGTGTATGTGTCTGCGTAGATATGGATGTGCATCCATGAGTGTGACTCTGAATGAAAAACAAGGCGGCGTCTGTTCACACTTGAGAGGGATGTGAGGCGCAGTCACTGGGCTTGAAATCAAGAAGATTGTTTATGGACTGCCAAAAGTAATTAATCTCCCTTCTCCATGAAAATTAATCGGATTAAACTTTCCACAAGGCCCAGTGAATCGGTCTTCCCGCAAAGTTGGGACACTGGATCTCTGACTGCTCTTCTGTCCCGCCTCGTACCCATAATGCCACTCCTCCAGGCGGGATTCACTGACTCCACCGCGACACGGGGCTGCACAATGACTGGGGTGTAATCACATCTCCTGTTTGTGAGGATGCTCATCCGTCATGGAGAGCAGGGAGCTCTGACTGCTTGACCGCTATCATGTACTGACCTTTGATACGGATGCTGATTTGCTGATTAAAGTCTCATCTGTGTGTGTCTGCCCGCAGGTCAAACACATGTTCACATGACGGGTTGACCTTTTTAGCAGCGTTCAGCTTGTTTCCCCCTCGCCTCGACTCCTGTATGCGGCGGTTGTTGGTTAGCATCCTAAATCCCATCCGGATTTTAAACACGAGAGCCCGGATGTCATCGAACGTCTATACAGCCCAACCAGGATAAAACAGAGATTGTTGATAGAAAGTCTCAGAGAGAGAAACCAACCTCCAAACTCGACACAGTAGGATTAAATCTAAGCAACAAATTTAGAGATCTAAGGCAGACCATTGACCCTGACCCCAATTTAAAGCTTGATTTTCTTACTAACCGGCATCAGGCATTGAGGGTTGGCACATCTACATCCTCCACCCTCTCCATCAGCACCGGTGCCCCACAGGGTTTCGTCCTCAGTCCAGTCCTTTAGACCCTATATATTCATGACTGCTCTGCCCTCCCACAACTCCACTGTAGTCGTTAAGTCTTAGGATGACACAGCGATTGTTGGACTAAGGACAATGAAGGATTTGCATACAGAGTAGATGTCCAGAGCATCAGAGAGTGGTCCACCTTAAACAACCTGGTCTTCAATATAGGGAAGACAAAGGAAATTATTGTGGACTTCAGGGAAACCAGAAAAACACCAACCACACCACTCACAATCAACGGAGAGACAGTGGGCAGAGTATTTCCTTTAAATACCTCAGCCTTCACATCTCAGAGGACAAAACATGGAAGACAAACTCATCAGCACTTACAAAGAAAGCACAGAAAAGACTGTACTTTCTGCGGACCCTCAAAAAGAAAAACAGCATGGGTATTGTTGGTTTCTTGTGCAATAAAGAGGGTGATCACTTGTGCCTTCACTGTCTGGTACGGCACTTGCACATCTCAGGACAAAAAATGGTAAATGTACTGTACTTATAGAGCGCTTTTCTAGTCTGCTCAACCACTCAAAGCACTTTTATAACACGAGTCAGCATTCACCCATTCACACAAACATTCACACAAATATTCACACAAACATTCATACAGTGATGATAGAGCCTGCCATGCATGGCGCCACATGTTCATCAGGAGCAGTAACCATTCAGACCATCATCCACACCAATGGAACAACCATTGGGAGCAGCTTGGGGTTTAGTATCTTGCTCAAGGACACTTCGACATGTGGACCGCAGTGGCTAAGGATCGAACCACCGACCTTCAGATAAGTGGACAACTGCTCTACCAACTTAGCCACCATCAGCTCAGTTTAATTAATCTGCACAAAATATTGTTATAACAGCTGAAAAAATCATAAACACACAGCTTCTTTGCCTTGCAAACATTTACAACACTCGCTGCCCTAAAAAGAACATTAACCAATCTGAAAGACAATTCTCACTCCGGACACCTTCTACTTGTCCCCTTGCCCATCCAGGAGGCGCTACAGAACAATAAAAACACACACAAACGGACTCAGAAACAGCTTTTATCCAAATGCTGTTGTCTGACTGAATCAGTCTCTGCACAAACATGTTTGACTGACTCGGTACCTCCCCGCTCCCTCTCTGTACTTTATTAAAATCTGTTGTTGACTCTGAACTTAGCACTTTATCGTTCTGCTGCTGCTGCTGTTTTATTCCATCATTTTACTATTTACTGTGCCTCTTTTACTGTGTTTTTATTCTTATAATATATTAAGTGTGCCATTTTGCAGCGCCGTTATTGTATCTTTTTAATTTCATTATTTATAATGAATTGAATGCACTAGAGGGAGTTTGCTGATGTATACCTGTTCATAAAATGAAAAATAAGGTTTCTACATTGATAAAAGAAAACAAAAATTCTGCTACAATTAGTTCTAAATTCTGCTGCAGGAGTCTTGATGAAGACCAGGAAAGCAAACATTACACCAATTTTAAAGTCGGACTCTGGCTAACTGTTAGTTTGCCTGTTGATTTTAGAATTCCTTTATTAGTTCCTAAGGCACAACATGGCATTGCAGCAGAGAATCTTAGATACATGATTACAGTTTAGGAATGATCCTCTGTTTGTTTTCCTTCAGACGTCTCACCAACCAGATCAAAAACCTTTGCTGGTTCTGCTTTCAGCCTCTCGACTCAGACTCGCTGGTACAAACTTCCATAGGAGCTGAAATTTGTGAACGAACTGAATGAAAAATGTAAACTTAAATTGAAAAGTCGGACTCCTAGTTATGAAGGCCTGAGCACGAATGTGCTGGAGGACCCCTATTTTAATACTGTTTTAAATGTTTTTTTCTTCAAATAAATTAATTTTTTGGGGACAAAATCATTCTTGAAGACTCTTGAAACTTTACAACCACGTCAGTTGTAGGAGGAATTTACATATTCTTTTGATCCCGGCAAATGCCTGGCAAAATGGCTCAACAACGCCATTTAGAATTAACAGCCACTGGAACCCGTTTCACTTAGAAGTATGAAACTAGCCACGCATATTTATCTGCTTAGGATCAATCAAAAAGTCTCTGGTGTACATGACGCGAAGATAACAGGAAGTCAGCATTTTTTAGTAAGATGTGAACATTTTCAGTTTTTTGGTTTTGCCATTTCAAAGTGTACTTTGTGGTGTTGCACTTTCATGAACTTCTCCTGGAGTTTTTACCTAACCAACTGGTGGTGGACATCTTAAGACCATAAGGATTAAAAGTTATCGAAACATTGAGTTTTCACTGAATGGTCAGGACGGAATGGAGTGACGAATATGGAGCAATAACCTAAACTCAACTGTAAGTCAGCCATTTAGAATTTAGAATTTCTGAATAACTTAAATGTACTTGTAGCCGATCTACATGAAATTGGGTCAAAATCACCTTGAAATGTTTTGTTTTTCTCCCTTAATTGTAAGTTGGGGCTATGACAGTACAGTGAATCTTGATCTCTTGCCACAACTCCGGTTTCCATTTTCCAAACTATTCCAAACTTCACATACTGCATATGAGTCTCATCCAGAAGACGTCCATATTACAATATTAATTAACACTCTTGGCACCACCTGCTGGCAAGAGGAGGTAAGCCTCGAGTCATACACTCATTTGATTAATGTGAATTCTTCTTCTTTGGTGTCCTACATCAGCGAGTGTGTGTTGGGTGTGACAGGTCAGAGCCGTATTTACATGCAGGTGACCAGGAGCCCACAGTCAGATGGATGCCTGGCTGCAAGGACCCAGTCAACGCTGCTCACAGCTTTAGTTATAGTCCCGAAGAGTCAGGGGTATTATGGAACCGTCATAGCGTCCATAGCCGCGGATCCTTTGTGTTAAGACAATAACTCAAAAACTCTTTCATGAATCATTTTCCAGTTTCATACCCACATAGACCTTAGTTCCAGGAAGAACTGGAATGATTTTTTGAAACGTCAGTTGTAGGATTTGGGAATAAATCATAAAAATATTGCAATCTTGATTCAGACACAAGCATGATCTCATTTCCGAAGTACAGCATTTCAATGCATAACATGTACTGCAGGTACACTCGCTAGCTTAATCGCAGCTTATGTTACAACCAATTAAGGTCTGGGCCTTTAAGACCACAGCCTGGTATTTTGTATCTCTGTCGTGGGGGAGTATTGGAGTTTTTTAAATGCTAAAATAAGCTTTAGGATTGATTTTGGGAAAGGTCAGGTATTTATTTCCCGACACTAGGGGGAGCTTCACCTCCAAAAGTTTTTGGCCCATAATTTCTCATACTATTGATCCGATTTAGTTCAAAGTTGGTGCAATGGAATTGCACCAACTTAAGGGGTTGGTGCAATTAAATTTGCATTTAATTTAAGGGGTTGAATCAGTGGGATTGCCTGCACAAAGAAGGAGACTGGGGACTTTTTCCCTTGATGTCGGTGACGACAGCATGGGTGTAGTTAATCTAGTTCCTGCGTTCTTGACGCTTCCCTCCATTTCAGTGCCTCTCTTCTCCTGACACACACCCCCACACTCACAGACTTAAACCTGCGCTGGCAGTAATAGAATTAGATTAATTAACTTGACTCTGTAGCGATTAGTAATATATTTGTCATTTCTTATTCTGACCAAGTCATACTTCAACCATTAAGGAAAAAATGAAAAAAGTTGTTGCCAGATTTGATCTATTTTTAGCAAAGTCGCACATGAGTAAAATGTACCATAGCTGCTGGAACTGTTGGCCTGAGGCACAGAAATTAAAAACACGTATTTTACAAGCATGGAAGAGTGAGGATCCTCAGCCACGGCTGCATCTCACTGAAAAAAGACTATTACGGTATGGATCATGACACTGATATGAACCGAATACAACTGTAGACTCTTGAGGAAAGTAACTTCACACGTATTTAGTAATACACAAATCCGCCAAAACATTAAAACCACTGATAAAGGATGTCAGAATAACATTGATTATCCTGTTACTATGACACCTGTCAGTGTTTCTGGTGTGTCGAGTCCTAGACCTTCCTATAGTGACCGATGCAGGGTCTAAATAATGAAATCCTGCAGATGTGTTTTTTTATTCAAAATTTTTCTTTTCTATTGTTGCTATTTTTTATTTTTTATTTTTTTGTGACAACAGCAAGCCTTTGCTCTTCAGAGATCAGTGAAATACAGAGAAAGGATTTCACAATGTTGTCCTGCATGTATGTATTGTCTATATAACCTCTCATATATCCCCCAACTTGTGTCTGCAAAGTACAGACACAAGGTACAAGTGTAAGGAAAAAAGAAATATCACTCACTTTGCCATGGATCAGAAATCTGTGACGGCTGGTGAGTTTAAAATTTGGGAGGAAGGAGAGATTTTTTTTTTTCAATAAGTCTTATATTAAAGTATTCTGTAACTACCCAAGGCAAATACATGTTATTACAACAAATGTTAAAAAACCTTTTGAATGTAACCTGACAAACTCATGTAATCAATTTTTGCAGATTGTTCTACTTTGATGAGATGATTGATGATCTGCATCATTTTTTTTATTATTTTGTTATTCCAAAGATTCCATCGGCTACATTCCAAAAAAAATAAAACACTGTTCCAAACCCGTTGTTGCTAGTGAGCTTTTCAGAGCTTCTAGCTAATTGCTATGCTATCAAGCTATCTGCTAAAGGGTAACAGATTACATTTATTTAGACAAGGCATAAAAAAAATATCCACATGAAAATAGTTTGCAATGAATTAATCTCTCCCTTAAGTCCCACTCTAGTGCCTCAAAGTGTTAGGGCACTGTAGAAGAAATGTGGAAATATATATTTGACCAACACAATTTCAATAGTGTATTGAAGCCTCATTTCCTGTGTTTTGGTCAGATTAGCAGGAAAAAAAGAAGCAGATCGAAATACATTTAATTAATCTAGTAGATCCCCCCTCCAGATGAGAAGAGTGAAGTATGTCCTCCTCTGCTCTCCACTTCACTCAGACTGCCTTTCACCTTGCCTGGACTGTAGGGCAGGCAAGGTGAAAGGCAGGTGTTATAGATAAATATGTAAAATTATTTCAAGAATTATACTAAGATTTAGTTAAGGTTTATTTCAAACATTTCATCTTTTTATTCTGTATTTTGATCGGATGAGGACAACCTCCTCTGCCTCTATTATTATTAGTTATATACGCTTGTGAAGTAATGACATTATAAATGTTTTTTTCACAGAGCTAAACCTTTCCTGTGAATCCAAACACATTTCTGAAATAAGTGAAGAAACAGTGTGAGGGGTAAACGTCTGTGTGAGTGCTGGGGGATGGGGGACACAGACTGACCATCACTCCTCAGTGTATGGAGGCTACAGGCTTGGCATTGACTGCAGCATTAAACGACAACCTGCCAAGAGCAGTTAGAGTCTGACTTTGTGCAGCAGAGCCAAATATTCTGAATCAGAGGTTCTGCTGGTTGTTTGGGGGAATGCCAGTACGTTGTCAAAAGCACCCATGTTTAATAGTTAAATGAATGCTAATATTCAGCAGCCAGAAACATCTGAAGTTGGTGAAGCTGAATAAAGCACCGTCACATGCAGGCCCATGGACTGTGATTTCTGTTTTTAGAGATGATGAATTGTTCTCTTGCTGGGGTCAAACTGGGTTTCTGACATCCTTCAAACCTTGTTTACACCAGCATTACCAGCCAGGATGGATTACCTTGAATCCAGACATCTCTGCAAGCTCTGGAAACTAAATACCCCAAAATTCCAGGATTCGGTCACCCTCAATTTTGCTTTCCCAATGTAAAAGCATAGATTAATTTACTCCTGACCAGTTTTCAGAAGCTGTTTGTAATTAGAGAAGTCATGATGAACTTAGGGGAGCAGTTAGCTATGAAAAAATTAATGGGAAAATACAATGCGTGTACATATATATATATTTTTTTATATATATATATTTATATCTATTCATTTATTTATATCTATTTTTTTTTTATTTATGCATGTTTAGATTTACCATGTGTGAACACATGATTAGATCAAGAATCCCATTTTCTTGTGACTAAATGTAGTTAGGAGGAAATCTTTATTGAAGTACACTATTCTCCAAATAAGGTTATAAGTTCCAAAGGAGAGATGACGAATTATGACCAAAAGGATTACGTAAAAGATTCCAGGTCCAGGCACTCAAGGTAATTTGAAAAGTAAATGGCCTTTTTATACAATGGGCTCAAGTCATTAAAAAAAAACGTATGTCGCTATTGGACTTAATGATCAGGGTATGGAGATTCAAAGACACAGTCATCCATCCATATCCCAGCAGGCATTGTGTAAGAGGCAGGTAGACATAGGACAAGTCACCAGTTCATCAAGCTGACACATCGAGACGGTCAATCATTCACATCTGCAGGTCATACAGAGCACTACAGAGAGAACCTAGACAAACAATGGAGGAAGACATCCTCCACACAGGCAGATCCCAAGGCAGAAACCTGGAACTGTTCGCTATGAAGCAACTGCGCCAACCACCGCGCCCCTGCACTCCCAACAATTAAAACATACAGAGGAATATTTGATGCAGCCAAAGCAGGTGTGCAGACATTCTTTATGGCGACAAGGGTAAACGTTCAGTGTACAGTAATTATCTCTCTGGCCTCTAGGAGGCAACAGGAAATGATGATGAATTAGTCAATAAAACAATAAAATGACAATATGTTTTTTGTATAGGAAAGATGAGAGGACCAGATCTTAACTGAGAACAGGTGACCTGAGACAAGTGCATCTTATTACTCTGTTTGTTTCTTTGTGTCTCATCATCCTGAGGAAGACGTCGACAGCTGACACGAATCATTTAAAAAATTTTTTAATGAGTCTAGTTCACTGAATTAAAGGTGCCTGGACATGGATATTATAAAATTTTTTGGTCATTATTCTTCCACTCCACTTTGTTTCTGTTCCTTTCCATGAGCGTGACACAAGTAGTGCTATGGTTATTTTTCACTAATACATAACTATTTATACACTAATAATATCAATTGTGTTTTATCTTGTGGTCATATTTGATTTTCTGTCACTCCATTAAGTGCATGTATTAGTATATCTGAATATGTGTATCCCACAGTACGCTCTGTTGTCTCACTCTAATTATGTGTTCTTTTATATTGGCCTATGGAGTTCACTCAGTCAGTCTGAGTGCTCGTCGACTCTTTCAGTTTTCCTGCTTTGAAAAGAGCTGCATTTATAAAGTCACATACTTCTTATCCATCAATTTTAAAGCCAACAAAAACGGTGCCAAACAATTTCCCTAGCACCTGAAATGCCACTATTGAATGGAGACAGACAGTTCTCTTACAGGGAAAATTAGACCTTTACATTGGTTAACAGTGTGCAGCTGAAGCAGAGCTCTGTGCACCCCTGTGTGACGTTGCTTGACATAGAAGGATGGTAAATACAGGCCTGGCAGGGTAGGATGACTGGACCCACCCTCCTCTCCACCCCCACTGGTTTTCATTCAGTCTCCCATTCCTTTCACAGCTGTCATTATCAGCAACACGGAGCTTAGCTTAGCCTGAGCAGGCAACTGAGCAGAAATAAGCCTACAGCCTCCACACAAATGCTGCATTTAAAACCAACAGACTGAGCCGACCTGAGGCAGAGCTGGGAGTGTGGGTGTGTGTGGATGGGTGTGTGTGTGTGTTTGTGGTCGGGGTAGGGGAGGGCTATGGATGGCTAGAAAGCTGATATTTACATTTGTGAACATAGATCAGATTTAATATTTTGTGTTATTCAATAGTTAACCATTCTTCATCAAAAGTATGGAATTTGTATACCAGATGTCTCTGCTCATTAACACTTTTCAGCTCCTCCCGAAGGCACCACAGCATTGCCATGCCAGATACCAGAATTTATAGGTATGCAATATTCAAAAAATGACACTTTGAATGAAAATGTAAAAAATCATCGACAGAATTTCCACTTGATCAAATTGTGCAACTATGTTTCGGTCCAATTAATGCACATTGATGGGTCAAAAATTATTTTTTAAGGTTGATTCAACGATATATATTCCAGCAAAACTCGTTAGCTTAGCCTGAGTTTATGTTACAATGAGCAAGGCCTATCTCTTTAAGCATGTGGCCTCATGGAATTTTTTTATATGTGGCCTGGAGGAGAATAGAAGAGTTGCTAACGTAGCTTTAGCTTGAATAAGCTAAGCGCTAACTTGGATGTAACACTAACTACGAGAACTAAGAACTAACATCAGGCAGCACAAGCAGAGACTAGAGTCATATTTCCCTATGGCTCGTGAACTCATTTTTCATCGTCTTTTCTTTTTTTAAATTTTACTTAATTTGTTAATTAGTTCTTTCAAAATGGCTACTAATCTTCACCATTTTACCATTCTCAGTTGGGCTCAGACATACATATGCACTCGGGTCGCAGACAAGTGTGCAGTACATTAGTTAACCCTTTAGTACCTGCATATATCTATTTGTGTTACACAGTTTTTTAATTTCTCATGTCCATTACAAAGTCAAGTAAACTTAATGGTAAGATTGTGGGGAGAATCGCGACCTTGATATTAAGCAAAACTTCGCTGACTCTCATTTCAGCCAGATTCTGCCAGCCCCCACATATATATATATCTATATATATATCTATATATATATCTATATATATATCTATATATATCTATATATATTTATATATATCTATATCTATATATATATATATATCTATATCTATATATATATAGATCTATCTATCTATCTATCTATCTATCTATCTATCTATCTATCTATCTATCTATATATCTATATATCTATATATATATATCTATATATAGATATATATCCAAACTATATCGCAATGTCTTCAGTCTTCAAAAAGAACCTGTACATTGCCATACTTGAAAGCATATGGCTTTGACCTCCAACCAGAGGCTTTCTGGATGATTAATCTGAGCGTGCAGATGAGAAGATGTAATGGGATTAACCATGTTAGATCCAGGTATCACATATTAATACATTTTTGATGCAACAAAGCCTCCAGTAGTTGTCCATTTATCATCATGATGATAACGAGATTCAATCTCAAAGAAGAGGCAATTGCCCATTTTACTGGAGTCAGATTACCATGGGCATCCCCTTCAACATTTCTATACTAGACTTGATATTCATTACTGAAATCTGAAATGCCACTTTGATTAGTAAGGTTCAATCAATTTTTGCCAGTCTGGTATAAGGGGTTTGTCATAACATCCACTGTAGCAAAACTCTAATTAAAATATCTGTAATTAAATTTTGACTTGTCAGAACTAAGATATCTATAACATTATTTTGAGTATTCAGCTTCAATCTAATTTTTTCATTAATGTGTTATTGGGATTTCTCATTACAGATATCTACAAATCAATTTCAAGTACCCTAAAATTAATTTTTGATAAGAGATATATCATACTGGGAAGAAAAACCTTGTTTCTGTGTATTCACAATGTTATTACATTGAGGTGACGGTGGCTCAGTTGGTAGAGCGGTTGTCTTCTTATCTGAAGGTCAGTGGTGTGAACCCCAGCCACTCCGGTCCACATGTCGAAGTGTCCTAAAGCAATATACTGAACCCCAAGTTGCTCCCAATGGCTGTTCCATTGGTTTGTGAATGATGGCGTGAATGGTTACTGGTCCCGATGAACATGGGGTGCCTTACATGGCACTGTATAAGTTCAGTCCATTTACCATTTTACCATTTATTACAGACATCTGGAATTAGAGTTTTGGCCTGTCAAAATGAATTTGCACAGATCTTGAATAAAAGTTCTTGTTAGTCAAAATATAATTCCTTCTTGTGAAAATGTAGTTGTGTAAAAGTAATTCTGAATATTCAAACTTAGCTCGTAAATTGTTAAAAGGGTGGCCATACATCACTTTCCATGGTCCTGAACATAGCCAGGGAGTCATGATGGTCTTTAAACTATGGTTGTGTTTCTTGAAGGACTGACCCAAATCAGCCAGGCCAATCTGTTCGGTCTGACATCCAACGCTGTCTGATTCCCAACACAAATGGAGGCTCCCAGTCCAATTATCCCACATGCGCACAATTTCATTAGAGTGACTCTATCGGGTTAATGGATATATAAATGTATTGCATGTGAGTCATTAGCCAACCGAGAAATGTCTGTTGGAGTTATGTTAATATATTAAATAGTGTGCTGTGATGATTTCAAGTCGAGCCTAACGTTTATCTTAAGCCTCAGGAGGGACGAACAACTCAGCAACAGTGTTAATATTCTGAATTACACCTTTTTATTCAAATATATATTCTTATATTCTCAATACTCGTTGTAGGAGTAGGACGGACAGATGAATTAGGAGACACATTGGTTGCAATGAAACATTAAATGTAAAAAAGAGAATTTAAGGCAAAGCATTGTGAAAAAAGAGGGGATTTTAAGATAAGATAAGATAACACTTGTTACTTACCTGTTAATCCTAAAAGGGAAATTGCAAAGTAACAGCAGGATACAAGTTAAATAAGTATGTTTAAACTAAACCCTTTTACTCATGGTCCATAGATTTACTAAATACTATAATTACTAGATAGCAATGATGGTTTGAACAACAGGTAACACATGTTGGATACCAGTGACTCCTCTACAGCAGTACTGGACCAGCTTTGCATCTATAGGGTCCAATCCTCAGGTCCAAGGCTTGCCTGATTAAAACAATCCTAATCCCTGGTGTCCTGTATGGAATTCACGGTCTGCCTGAAGACAACACAATCAAACTGAAAAACTCATTAAATAATTACACCTGATGAACAAAGTGTCACTTTCCCAAAGTTGTAAAATAATCTAAAATTCTATGAACATAAAAGTCCACTCAGTGTTTCCCAGATGTTGTTATCCCTCTTTCTGTAGTTTCCTCCTTAAATGCAAGCCTCTCCTCGGCTCGTTCTTGTTCTCTGCTCTACTTTAGGTCTTAGATTCCCAAGCTTTACCTTAAAGGGACATTTCTTTTTACCTTGTCATAAAAAATAATGACAAAATAGGCCCATGCTGCTGTCCTCTACTCCAAGGGTATACCCCCAGAAGGCCCCAATCCCCTTTGCTGTCCAAGCAATCTCCCTGACTGAACTCTTCAAACTAAATGGGAATTTACTCACGAGTTCCCCCTCGTGAGTAAAATATAATACATACAACACAGATGTGCTCCAGTCAATTCATATGCATCTAATTTAGACTAAATCTGATAAATGGTTAGAAAGTTATGCAAAAAAAAAAGGATGTTTTTTTTGTAAAATGCTCTCCCTAGTGAGTGAAATATCTACTATTAAAGTAAAACAGGATGCATACGCGATAGATCTCCTCGAAATATAGACTTTGCAATAAAAGGAATACATCCATTATCCATGATATTACACCTAACTGACTTTTTCTCCCAGATGGTATTGTGAGGCACACCTTTTCAATCAGAACCAGCCTGAACTTTTTCAGAAGTTTGTGCTAAAGTAGTATCTCTATGAGATTAGACAATATGGGCTAGCCTTCACTCCCCACCTGCATCAATCACCCAGGGGTGCCTATGAGCCTCTCACAGGTTCGCCAGTTATCCTTCATTAGACCACTCTGTGGTGCATTTGTGGGTTTGCAGAATGAGACTGCCAGAGTGGACAGACCACAGCATGGTCCACTCGTCCTCATTTCATCTCTCTCCTTGTGGCTTTTTCGCTCCGCCACAACCAATTACTGGACAAAAATACTGGGGTTCTGGCCATATGGCCTGAGGAGACTTACTGGCATTCCACGGCAGGTTTCATGTTGAGAAACTTCTCATTGAGAATATTAAACAAATTAAAATGCTCTTAGCATTTAAACTACATACTGAATCTTGTATAGATCACTCTTTTGACACCTAAACAGCTCTGTGATATCACAGTCTGTACCGACTCTATTCTATCTTTTCCAGCAGGTTTTGCTACAGCACTTCTTTGTGGAATCAGACAACACAGGCTGACTTATGTTCTCCATCAGCATTAATGAGCCTTAAGCGGCCATGACTTTGACGCCCGCGTACACGTAGTAATAGATACCTACTAGTCAATACACGAGTCCTAGCCACCAACGAGTCTAAATATTAGTACTAGCCCCCTTCAACTCCACAAATACCGGCAATGCTTTCTTTTTTGGACGGTTTCAGAAGAAAGGAAGGCAAAAAAAATCAATACATATCTCAACATCCCCTGAAACTCAGGGTGTTAACGCAATAACTTAAGAACCATTTCATGGATTATTTTGAAATGTTATATCCACATAGACCCTAGTGTGAGGAAGACCTTGAATGATCTTGAGTGTGTATTTCCGACACTAAGGGGGGCTTTAACTCCAAAGTTGCAGGCCATAATTTCTCCACTTCGATAAAATGGAATCTAAATCGATCCGATGAAGTCCAAATTTGGTGCATACCAATCCAATCAAAGAGATCTATATTGTATACATAGTCTTTCTCTACTAAGTCATATTTTACTCACTAGGGGGAGCTTTTTAAGAATCACTTTCTTATATAACTTCCTAATCGTTGATTGAATTTAGTCGAAATTTGGCGCATATTTATCAACTTCAGGAGTGCTATCTTGTAAATATCACATTTTACTCCAGCAGTTGATTTTTTATGATCAAAGGGGAGCTTTTTTTTAAGGAAAATAGATTATTTGTATTTTATTTTAACTAATTATTTTTCAAATTTAGTTCATATTTGGCACATATGAATCTACTCAAAGATATCTCTCTTGTATATACTGTAAATAATATTTCACATTTCTTTACAAATTCAATTGAGGGATTGCTTGCACAAAGTAGGGACTGGGGACATTTCAGGGATATGACTTTGCTGTCGGGGCTGGCAGCGTATGCCTAGTTTCTGTCCTGTTAACTAGTTGTTGTCTTGTTCTTACTAGCAAACAAACTTCTTGTTATTAAACAATGAAAGGCAGTTTGGCATCTCTTGCACTTAGCAGCATTTAAAATACAACATAACACAACCACACCAGGGCATTACAGAAAAAAAGTGAATCAAACTGTTATAGTAGGAATTGCACTTTAAAATGAACATACAGCAGTTTAATATATCCCACCCACTGACAGGTAACCATGGCAACAAAATAATCCATGTTATTCTGAATAGACCTAGGCAGTTGTCAAAATGTTTTGGCTGATCAGTGTGTATGTCCACAATAAATGTATTATATGTTATGTCTGAAATGACTGAAGTATAAAATGGGATATGTTACCAAGATGTATGTAAATATATCCAGTATAGATTTGATGATGATGCTGAATTTGGGTTCTGGCCACTGAATGTTCTGATTCTGTGCGGATAACTAACTTCATTCACAAGACAACATTTGTCTGTGTCTTTGTGATAGCGGATGAAAGGAAGGGTGGAATTTAAAGACGTTTTGTTTTGAGCGTCAGCCCTTGACAATAACCTCTTCAGAGAAGAAAAAGACAGATGAACTCCAAACCAGTGTCTCTCTCTCCGGCAGTAAAGTGGCTCGGCTTCATCCCCTCGCTTTTCTGACGCACATTCGGCTGACACAGCCAAACTTAAGGATTGCTGCTGTGTTTGCTAAAGCCTCCTCCCCTGTCCCCAGTCTGATCTGACACCATTCTAACACTGTGTCTCTTTAAAAACAACCTTCAGTCTGGGGAAGGAGAAAAGAGAGAGAAAAAAAAAAAAAACCTCTGGGTAGTGGAATTGGCTTGTCACACAAAAAGGAGTCATTATTGAGATAAATCACCCCGTTCTATTCCACAACTAAGCTGTGCCTCTGCTTACCTTCCAGTGGCACCCGCCATCCACGTTGAGCTGTCACTTCTGTCTGACAGGAGGATTCCAGTCTGCCTGTGGCTGCTTGAGTTTGGCGGTTTGATCGACACATTATTTTACATGTAAAGGTCGAAGCTCCGAGCTCACAATCACGGTTAGAAACAAGGCAGTTAAATATCTTACAGGGCTCTCTCCGATTGTCGTGTTACTGATCCTAAGATGCCCAAAGAGCTGAAATATGCCTAGAAATGATTTACAGATTCATTCGTCCCTCTAGAATATTGCGGATTCAACGTCGGGTTACTGTTATTTTGTCAAAATTTCATCACAGTCTTCACAAATTCACCAACTTCATCATTTCATCAGTCTTGTTAGTCTTAGCAGATTCATCAACCATCACTGGGCTCCACAGGGTCCACGTGTCAAGAACTCTGACAGACTACCCATCAAATTTCTGCTGCGGTGAATTTTAGATCATTACTACTACTTACTACAGCATTGACTTGTAGTCATGAAACATATAATCGTACTCTGAGTAATACCAGTAGTACGAATAAAGTGGGGGTTTTCTGTCAAGGGTCTTATCACTTACAGTTAGGAGAACAAGTTTAACCTTCCAAAAATAACTGGTCCTGAATCAGCCAATCAGAAGAGAGGAGTAAGCGGATTTGTCTAACTGTATCTGGGGTCTGCTAATGCTGAGTGATAAAGGTCGACTGCAAGCTTGAAATGAAATCACAACTTCAACACAAGCTGCTTCACAAACTGGAGGTTATGTTAATGTAAACACAGCAGGTTACCAAGAAGCTGATGATTTATATAAAGGTAAACATCTGATTGTAAAAGGAGAGAAAACGTCTGCTCCCTGCTTACAGAGTCCACTTGCGTCTACGCACCATGCTTGGCATCCGTGGTCCTGATATTGCTAGCACGTTTGCTTTGTTAATAAGTCAAAATGTCTTTTTCTAATTTAAAAAAATGAAAAGTTGACAACAAGAAAATCGGCTAATTCTGTTTCTAATGGAGAACACAATTTTTCACTAGTGTTTGCATTTTGTGCGACATTTTCCATCACCTGAACCAACCGAACAAAGAGCTGCAGGCCAGAAATAAAACAGTTGCGCAGCTTGAGGAGAAACGTCATGCAATTCAAAGAAAGCTCACACCTTTTTCTGCTTATCTTTGTCCAGGCAAAATGCTCCACTTCCCCACATTGCGCAAATCATAGGGCAATCATTCAAATCACAGAGATGATGACAGGATTTATAGACGTATTGAAAAACTACTTTGCCACCTGATTTGATAATTTCAGTAACCCCACTGAAGTGAGAAGGCCTGTGAAGGACACTTCCTGTGTGATTATTGAGGGAGAGTTTGCATTGAGAGCTAAGGAGCTGTTTACGTCATTGGACGTAAACAGCTCATTGATAGTCAGTCATCACATGACCTGCGACAGTCAGACTGTGAAAAAGTTCTGGGCTCCTGAAGTCAGTCAAGTAGTTTGTCCTCTCAAAGATTGGTTCAACTGAGACATGTGAGTCGGCGTTCTCACACAAGAATGCCAGTAAAACTAATAATTGTGCATCCCTCACAACAAAATCTGCACCACTGTATGCGTGTTGCTCTGACAACGTATTCACCGGACGTCACTGCTCTCGCTCCCAAGCACAAATCTAATGATATGTTGATTAACTATAGATTTTTGAACAGGTTGTATGATGCAGTTTGAATTACTTAATTATGCCATATCATGTGCTTAATGTAGCTATTGATGTGGTGACACAGAAGTGTCTGATGCATTTTCTGTATAGAGATAATTTGCCATTAAATCGGGTGCCGTGATATGTAATAATAATAATAATACATTTAATTTATAATGCACTTTACATTTGGATCAAATCTCAAAGTGCTACAAAGCAAAAGCAGATAAAAGCATCCATAAAAAATTAAATAATAACTATATAAAAGCCTGACCAAAAAGCAGCAATGTTAATTAAGGTTATAGGTTCTGCTAAAAAGGAAAGTTTTAAGTCCTTTTTTAAATGTGTCAGTCGTCTGTGGAGCCCTGAGATGGTAAGGGAGGGCATTCCACAGACGAGGGGCAGCAGAACAGAAGGCCCGATCACCCATGGTGCTGAGCTTAGTCCAGGGAAGGAGGAGGCGGTATGATAAGGTAGAACGGAGGGATCGTGTTGAATGTAGTTATACTTATATTCAAACAATGCACTCTTATTTTGTTTTGTTGGTGCAGTTTTATGTTAAATGGATTTTGTCTGTACGTGAAATGAGTGGAATTCTCCAAATGTCTGATATGGCTCATCTGGACTGATTTATGAATACGGTGTGTTTTGCTATGCATTGCTGTTTCATACAATGTATTCATGTTGTTGCATTTACGAATTACATTATATGCAGTGCTATCTTTGTCGCCGTAACTTACTTACTGTATCTGTAGCTGTGTACTCTTATTTCAAGACCCTAGACTTTTTTAACCCACATTCCAAACTAATTGAATAGCCCTGATCTACATTAATATCATGAAAACCAGTACATTATTCCCAACAAACATCTGTAAAAAAAAGTCTGTACGTGGAATGAGAACTGTGGTATGGAGTGCAATTATTTCATAGCTCTAATGAAGATGTCACTGTAAAATTTTGGAGCTACACACACCAATTATGATACCTGTAACTGAACGGAAAATTCCCATGAAAACAAACTGACATTTGTGCAAATTGCATATTGACAATTATATAGATATATATCAAAAGGACGTCAGAGGCTCAGTAGAAACACATTACATATAGTCTAATAATAATAATCAGAATAATAATAATGAATACCGCTGCACCGCGTCTGTCATGCTCCTCCAACTCGGGGTCTGAAAATTTTCACTATCTGTTCTGCTATTGTAACGCCTGCTGTGATGTAGGCGCCAAGGTGGTCACAAATCTGGGGCAGGCACTCAGGTGCAGCAAGTTATGGGCGAGTTCACGCTGGCTTATCATGGGTGCCGAATCTTTTGTGAATAGGTCCTTAAGACAGCGCAAATAGTGGTTGCAAATGATGCACAATTGAAGGTGCTATATTAACAGCCGGGATACATTTTTTATGAATTCGCCTTTCATGGAGTTTTGAAAAAATCAAACTTTATTTCTATAGCGCTTTTCATATAAATTAAATGTAAGACAAAGCGCTTATATTTATAGATATATAACTGAAATTTAGCACTTGGTTATAAAGTGCATAATTATGTGAAAGAACTCTTTTCTATTCAGCGGATCCTCCAAACCATGAACATGTCTGCAAACATCATTAAAGACAAAACAACATCTTCCTTCTGTATCTTTACGCAAACGCGCTCTTGTTTTTCATAAACATTCCTCTCTTATGAATGTCAATTGTACCGACATATCCCTGCCATCACTCGTTTCTGTTTTTCACAAAAATGCTAATGTGGTGTCAGTAGTCTTTGTCTCTCAGATGCCAAATTGCATTAGCAGGCTTCCTGGTGATTACAAATAATGACAGTACTTCTACAAATACCCCTAATGCTAACATTTAGCAGCATTGCACTGCATTTATTTCCCTTCAGAACACTTCATGCCGGATTAAGGCAGTGGTGTCATGTATATAAGTATTTTCACGTAATTACTGTACATAAGTACAAATATGAGGCACTTGTACTTTACATGAGTTTCTCCATTTTTTAATGCATTTTATGACTTTTTTTTTTTTTTATCACAGCAGACTTCCTCTGCTGTGCTAAAAAAAGGGTTTCAGGAGCGGATATTGTGCTTTCTACTGAACTGCATTAGCCTGACAAATGCAGTTACTCAATTCTTTTGATATTAGAGTCTTTTATTTATAATCATGGACATCCATTGAAGGATAACGTGTTTTTTTTCTGGGGGTTGAAAAAATGCTCGTCCTTCTGAAGCTAAATTGACCGTCTTGGATTGTCTGGATGAGGTCACCAAACTGCAAACAGACTTAACTTTTCAGAGATGCGTGGTTCTCACAGGACAGCGATGCTATAAACGGGATATTATGATATTAAATACGTAAAATTACCTCAGTCTTTAACATCTACAGCATTAACACATAAATGCGATAGATATGGTTATCCTGTATATTAGTAAAACACTGAGAGACCATTTTACCGCATAATGAGTATTTTGATACTTAAAGTTCAATTTGACCCAGTAATACAAATACTTGTACATAAGTAAGGTTTTGAATGCATTACTTGTAGTACATTATTTCCAGTATTAGTCATTTTTATTCAAGAATACTTTGTACACTACTGGATGAAGGAAATGGTTTGAGGGGAACAAAAGCATGAGTTACCAACTTTTGTTCTCTGGCTCAGGTTTGGTCGCAGGAGGACAAACACCAGCAGCAGTCTGGCTCAATTCAGAAGGCCGGGTGAGGGAAGAGGTGACAGCAGCCTCTGTCGGATTCAGTACTTGAAATTTATGGACTTCATAAAGATTTAATGAACACATGTCGGTAGAATGCAATTGCTACAATAATACATCAATTTATAACTATAAAGATTTGATCACAGTGGTACACTTATTACACACCACTTATTAAATTACTGTACACTGTCTATGCAGCAATTAACTAAACCATTATATCTATCTCATCTACATAACCAAGTCTCATCTACATAACCAAGTCTCATCTACATAACCAAGTCTCAGCAACAGGTAATTGACAATATTTTTCAAAGATTTCCTCTTAGACTGACTTTTATATTTCTTTATTTCTTAAAAAATCAAAAAAAAATGTTTTTGGTTAACTTCAAAGCTCAAGCTGCAAAAGTGGCCATACTAGAAAGAAGCCAAATATTCTTAATAATAATCCAATTGTCTTGAAATTAACAAAAAAATAATCTGTCAATGGGCTAAGAGCATTCTGCTCAGCTCAAATTCTTAAAACAAGCATAACAATCTAGCCACTGAAACACCGTAATGGGCCTCAAAACATGACAAAAATAATCAGATTCAAGCAAGTTTTACTAATTATGAAGGATATAATATAAGGCTATAAGGTCAATAACTTGATGATTTCTCTGAGTGAGTATTGATTGACTGATCTATTTTTAAGAATCTATACCTTCATCCAAGATTAATAATAAAGAAGAGAGAACTTATAAGATAGACTTTCTTAATTCTTAAAAAAGTGAAATGTTTTTATTAAATCTTGTTCCTCTGCTGTGAAATTTTGGAAATGAGGGGAATATAGCTGGAATATCTTTCTTTATCTTTATCTTTATAAATAAAAAAAGTAAGGTATATTTTCCAAAATAAAATGAGATAATCTAATGTGAAACATACTTGACAATATTATCTCTTCTTTTGAGACAAAATAAGATATATTTCCCAGAAACAAGGCTTTTTTTTTTAGTTTCCTTGAAATTCCTTTTTTGAATTATAGCCTGATTTTGTTGTATAAAACTTCCACATGTATATGTAATGCATTAGTGAGACTTCAGAAATCTTATATTGTCCTATTAAGTTAATAAATAAATACATTTAAATTGACAGATGGGACCAAAATGGATATAATTGCATGTCTATTGTTGTTGGAAACAATTTACCTGTAAATATTTGATGAGCAGGATAACTGGAAAAGGTATGATTAGATTTCGATGAAATTTCTTGGGAAGGTTGGCCCTTGGCAAAATGTTATAATATTCCGAGGTTTGTCTGGAAGATGAGGTAAATACAAGATTTACTACATTTTTTATTGTATGGTAACATAATGAACTGCCCTAGTTTGGCTCTGATAGGTTTGCTAAGAGGTTGAAGTTGTTAAGGTGCCAAGCTAAGAGCTTCATGAGAAAAAATGTTGAAATCGGGCCAGTAGGGGGCGTAGGTCAGGAGAATGGGATGGGTGGTTTTGGTAGAAAATTGGATGTAAAAAAAAAACCTCCACTCTGATCAGCAATCTTCGAAAACCAAAATGGAAAAGTTAAATACTGATATACAGCAATTCTTCAATATTTTCTTCAGAACCTGATCTGCAGCAGAAGGTTTCTGGTTTCGTGTACAAATCAACCCACAGTGGCGTTCACTTGAGAAGAGCGATGCTATATGAAAGCAGCATGGCAGCGAGAGAGAGAGAGAGAGAGAGAGGGGTGGGCAGACTAAAAAGGGGAAAAGCTGTGTGCTGAAATGAGACAGAACATTGGGCAATGCTCATTTCTCATTCCCAATGAGAAAAATAAATACTGCTGCATAATTTTCCTTGGATTGTGAGCAGATCATTCCCGGGAGCGGAGGAGCGGAACCAAAACCCATGTCATGTCAGGGACTTAAAAGATGCAAGTCCTTCTTGTCTTTCTATCGCCTACTCCCATCTTTTCTCATTCCTCTTTGCTCTTGAAAGGGAAAAATACCTTATCTTTCTATTTTGATTTTTGTAACTTAAAATATCAAAAATCCAAAAACGGCCCGTTTTTTCATTTTTGAATATGTTGTGAAATGTATTTTGCATCATTATGTTTTCGGAATGTTTTGTTGAACCTGAGATAGGTGAGATAGTTGAATCCAACAAAATTTACTTATAAAAAAGTGGTGACATGATACTGCTCTGCTGAGTGCCTCATTGTCTCCAAGAGGAAGAGCTGCTGCTCTAATTTGCCAGCAAATCCTGAAAAAAGTTTAACAGACGGCAGTTATGACAGCGAGTTCACAGGAGATTAGAGGGAGAACAGATCCTGTGCATGTTTTAAATTAAATCTATTCACCGTATGCGATCCCCGTACCCTCAACCTATAGGAAGCAGTATCATGAAGGTTCCTTCTTTGGCTTTAAGCAAAGAAGTGTAGGTCAACTATAAAAAGATACTTTTTCTGGATAGTTTAAGGACAGTTCTTTGCTAGACATGGAGCCCATCCTAGCTGACAGTGGGTGACACCCTGAATCCGTCAGAGATAACAACCATTCACATTTACGTGTTCACCTACGGAGAATTTAGTGAGAACTTCTTTAGATTGTCGTTGGAGGCCAGAGCGCCCAGAGGAAAGTAATAGATCAAAACAACGGTGTTTGAAAAATGTTGAATAAAGCTTTATGTGCTTCTATTTTCCATGAAGCCCGGTCTCCTTGCTGGGACACATTCCTCAGTGTCTCATCCAGAAGCAAAGGGCACTCTTGTCTGTCTGGTCGAGATGCACTTGGACACGACACAGAATCAGTGCGTGACGCGCTGGGAATGAGGATGTGACGCTTCGTTGTGTTATAAGAGTGAAATGCTAATGCCATTGTGTACTTTTAGGATAGTTAGGGTAGATGGTTAGCTACTCAAAGTAACTGTGGATATTGAATAATTGATCCTCGTGGTTGCGTTCATTCCGCCAGTATGACTTCACCGTAAGGTAACTATTTGGTTCCAGTAAAGCTGAGACACTGTTTTTTTTTTTTATGTCAAACCTGTTTTGTGCTATTTGAAACAACTTTCAAAATAAGGTTATATGCGGGTTGAATTTGTGAACATTATGGGATAGCTGCCGCTCAGCAGGTAGCGTAGTCTTCGCTGGATCAGAAAGTTGGATTGGATGGTTCGCAGATTTTTTTCTGTTTCCTCATTTGATAAAAAATAGCGAAGATATAATCAAGCCAGTTATCAGTGTTTTGCATATGCGCAAAGAGGATGTAACAATGTCAACAATACATGGACAGATTTGCAGAGGTAGTGTTTGACAAAACCCGAAACTCGACTTGAAGTTATAAGAGCATTTCTTTGGCCATAATTTTTTTTAGTGATGGATTGATTTACTTGAATTTGGAATAATCATGTATCATTGCATCCTACATTGACGAACCAGATATTTATAATGAATCAGGTTTAATAATGAAATGGTTTCAGTAATTACAAGGTATCCAAAATAAAGTGATCTAATCAAGTCTAATGACTGGTGTACTGGTCTGACTCGGCGGATGTTTCCACCCTCTGAGTGCCTTCTCAGGGATGTGTGTGTTTTAATTCTTACTGTGTTTAGAGAATTTAACCAGGATCCGGAATGCTATTTCATTCTACATGCACTGCTATTTTATGTACAGCGATTTGACGACACTGAATAGTACTAAATGCTCTTTGTTGGTGAGGCAGGTGTGGGCCCAATACACACAGTCTAGTCAGATGATTATCAATAACACCACAGGAGGAGAACTCAGACGTTCCGCATCGAGACAGGAATGCTTTAGTGGAAGGTGCCCTTCAGTCAGCAGACTACACCGCTTTCATTTGTTTGAAAGGACCAAAAAGGTTGTCCTCTCTGCACTTATTTGATTGGATTGTCGATGGCATCGTAAGAACTTTCTGGCGCATGACGCTGCCTTGCATGTCTATGAAGGCAGACTGCAGCAGGTGATGGTCCTGAGGAGAAATTGTTCATAATTCAACCAACTCCTCGTACTAATTTGTACGTAATAACTGTTCTGCTCTCCTTTTCTGCGAACTCTATTTCCTGATCTGGCGGTGGCCTTTTCTTTAAAGGACAATGGAGCATGCAGGAGACTTCATCTGGCCTCTTTTTCATCTGACCTTTGTAAAATAAATAGCTATTATGTTACTCCGGGCCTGTGTAAAACGCCTCCATAAACCTACAGTAAAGCCAGGCTATTCAGCAGCCCTCTCAGCAGGTTGTAATTTTTATAATGGTGGGCCTTGAAAGAGAAATGAGAAAATAACCAGAATGCACTTGTTGGATTAGTTAAGGCTGAAGCATAATAACATAACTCAAATGTCACTTATTACTAGTTCGACAGAAGACCGTCTGCGCTTCTTCTTCTTCTCTTAAGGGCATGTTTTCAGAGCTGAACCATCATCAAACCAAAAATACTGACTGTGTCGAGGGGAAAGGAATCATCAAGAATAAAATAACCCTTTTCTTTATACATATAAGAAATATGTTGCTTCATTTAGTTCATAATTTCATTACATCTTCAGAAAAGTAAGTGCTATACTCAATGTGGCAGAAAGGTTTGATGTGTCGACCACAGAAATGCTGACAAGCTTTAGTGTTTTAACAAATTGGGATAAAATCTGGTTGGATATCGAGACATTCATCCTGGTGGATTCCAAGTGTTCCCTGGCCACATTAGATATGCAGTATAATCCCTCCAGCAAATTCTAGGTCCAGCCCGGGTCTCATCCCGGTTGGACATGCCCAGAAAACTTCCAAAGTGAGGTACCCTGGAGGCACCTCAATCAGACGCCCGAACCTCCTCAACTGACTCCTTTTGGCACAAAGGAGCATCGGCTACTCTCTGAGCTCAGCTCCTTATCTATAAAGCTGCGTTCTGTCGTCCATGATCTCATTCTTTCTGGCTCTACCCAAAGCTGACACCCATATGTGAGGGTTGGAACATCGATCGATTGCTAAATTGAGAGCTCTGCGTTATGATTCAGCTCTTCCTTCACCACGGTAAATCAATACAACACCCGCATTACTGCTGATGTCACACAAAACCGCCTGACCACCTCACTGTCCATTTTATCATCTCTTGTGAGATGTCAGATTGTTCTGACATTCCAGCTGCAAATCACTGCAGTACTGTTGAAAATTAAGGAATGATGAAGCCACTGAACCACCATCTCTGCTCACCTGGACTGTACTGTAAAAGAAGAAGAAGAAATCAGGTGACTAAAATGAAAAGTGGGTGTTGTAGGGTCTGCCATATTTGCAGCTCTGGCGGGTGCTCTCCGAAACAACTCGGTTTTTCAAAAAAATTCTAGGAATAGTTGTAGAAATGTTCCCTGGCTTCCAACTAGTTTGATCACAATGTACGCGATGGATATGTCTTTTTCTAACAATATGACTGAAATATAATTTTCTAATATATGTATGTGTATGTTACATTTTGGATTGCAACTGCACCTTGTATGTGTGTACTTTTTTAAGTCTATTTGAAGTTTTAAGAAGAGCCATCCAAGCTTCCATGTTGTTTAGTGTTGCCTATTACTCAAGGACTACAGATCTATGAGCTATGTCTGGTTCAATATATTTATTGAGCATTGTCTCTGTCAAATAAACTTAATAAATAAATACAATTATCGTATTTACTGTTTTCATTTGCTTCATATGGCTGCAGCGGCATCCAAAGATTATTTCAAGAGTAAGTCAATCACAGTAGGGACAGACAGCAGTGACATCACAGAGCTGTTTTGGCAGCAAAAGAGCAAATGCACAATATTAGTCAGATGGTTTTAATGTTATGGCTGATCGGTGTACGTAACAAGACTTCCAAGCATTTTATTTAATTCAGTATCCCTGACATTTAAAAGTAGCCTGACATGATACCTGCAACGAAATGCCAATGAGTCTCCTCAGGCCTTATGGACCAAACCCCAGTGTCGTAATGGGCTCCCTGTTTTGAGAGGAAAAGCCCAAGGACTTGGCGCAATATGAGGAAGAGTAATGATCTTTGGCCGATGAGTAGACCATGCTGTGGCCACTTCCACTCTAGCAGTCTCATTCTGCAGGCCAACAAATACACCACATGGATTCATTGCTGTGGTTGAGGATATTTCCTGGATGTCCCACTGAGCCTGACGGAAACCCAGTGTCTGGGATGTGCTGAGGGGCCTCAGGGGGAAACAAGCACTGTCCAGGGCTCTGGCATTTGATAATGCTGTTCTTCCTGTATAGTTTCTTGGGGGGCGTCCTGTGGTTCCTGGCCGCAGGATCTGAACAGATGGCCAACTGGACATCCACTACATGGCCTTCTGGTGCCATCCTCATGCCACATATGCTTCACCCTGTGGCTATAACTTCCTGAAGATTGTTTTCTCACAGTCCCTCCGTGTGCATGGCTGCAAAATCTCACAAGTGGGGAACAATACTCGGCATGCACAAGCACACACACACACACGCAAACACACACACACACACACACACACACACACACACACACACACACACACACAGACCTTCATCATTAGATCACCACATGCAATGCATTCATCCAAATCAAATGTTTGGTCTAAGTCCATCTGCTTTATACATACTGGTAAACATATAGCCAGTAGGAAAACTTCTATCACTTTTTCTAAATATTCCTTAATATTCATCCCTAATTTTCGGCATTAGATAATCTGAGTCAAGCTTCCACACTGTAAAAAAAAACTGTCCATAGAAATGACGGTAAAATCTTATGGTCATACGGCAACAGTAAAAGACCAGAAAATTTAAAGCGTTACATCATTAAAGTAGATTTACGATGCATTATTAAATCAAGAAACAGGAAATAACTTCATTTTTTAAGTTTAGAAGAACCATTTAGAACCCATTTAGCTAAAATATTTTGAAACTAGTCCAATCCCGTCTTCCCTTTCTTGAGTGGACTCAAATGCACCAAATTTGGACTCAATCAAACCAATGGTAAGGAATAAAAAAACTACTGTGTTTTTCGTAAAAAGCTTGCCCTACTGAGTAGAATGTGAACCATTACAGAAAATCAACAAATACAACATAGATATCCTGAAGTCCATTCATATGCACCTACTCTGACTAAATCAGACAAACGGTTGAGAAATTATGGCCTAATAATTTTGAGGATAAAGCTCCCCCTAGTGTCATTCATATACAACCAACCTTTACCAAAAAATAAATAGTTTTTGAGTTATTATGTTAACATGAAGGTTCTGTGGCGGCAATGATGATTCCATAATATACCCGATGTTTCGGGGATGTAAAACTACAACCAGTGTCAGAGTTGTGTATTGTTACATATTACGAGGGCTATTTGGTTTTCACGCTGATCTGCTTCCGTTGTTTCAAAATAAATCTTATTTACATTCCACATCAAATATCTCAGAAATGTGTTTATTGTCTATACCAATAATGTTTGCACTCGGAAATCCTGCAATTAATTACCTGACGTAAAACCCACATGTGCAGGGAGCGTAGTTAGCAAGATAGAAGAAAAACTATGCATGAAAATGTTACACAAAGGTAGGTCTTGGCATAACCTACAGAAATAAAATAAATTTTTTTTTGGTGATGTACGTCGTTTGGAGCTTTTAAAGTAAAATAAAATAAGATGACAAGCCATTTTGAGTAGTGACGTCAAAACGTGGCGAGACACTCTCCTGAAACTTTGCCTGCTTTTGTTTCTTTGTTTTATTCACTAACTGGTTCGTTGTCATGTAATTACTGAATTAAAAATCAAGGATGATGTTGTATAAGGAACTTTGTGACATTTAAAGGAGTTGTGATGCCTATTTCACTAGGGGTCCATATGAGTTCTACTACTTATGTAGAGAATAAGTGGAGTCCCTTTAAATCAGCAGAGACCAAGGTGTCTGCAGCAGTTTAGCAGCTACAGCAGCACAGTGGACTAATACAAACGTGACTAACTCCTTATCTTACATCTTTAATTATAGCATGAGTAGTAGCCTTCAGTCACAGGCGGCAATATCAAAGGTCAGCTCTGGTTTAAAGCTCCGCAAGTGAAAACAAAGCCGGCTCTGCTACTGCAGAGCAAAGACAGTGACTAACGTCCTAAAAGATGACTTTTCCTTAAGGATGTTTATTAAAATTAACATTAAAAAGGGTAGTTTTTGCACTAAAGTGTATTTTTAGACATCTGACAACAGGATATCAGATCCCTCTGCAGCAACTTTTTCTGCTAAGCTGTGCTTAAAATGTCCCTTCCTAAGCCCCATACCAGTGGACAGACAGAGAGGATATAATAATGATGATGCGGTTTTCTCAACATGCATGAATGCGTCCTCCTCTGGGGTCGGAGACGTCAGGTGGAAGTTCACACCAATGTTGATTTTCTGATACGTACAGATAGACCAGCTGGAAATATATTTGTTCTTTGCAATCGCCGGTGCAAAGAAGATTGAAGGACAGAAAAAAAGGTTACATCATATTTAAGTTCAAATATGCTTTTAAAGGGCAAGAGTACTATAGTTATGCATTATTGATTATTAAGTACTTTATATTTATAGGAACTTCCGCACAAATCAGACACCTTATAAAGTCCTGATCTAATGAAGAAGGCTTCTCTGGCATAGTTTCAGTCAGGATGACTATATCCTTGCACACTCAGGCCACGGCTTATTTCTCATACCATTCTTGTTATTCACATCTTTAACGTCATTATTTATCAGTCTCAGCTGAGTCATCAGCCACCACTACCAGTAAACAGACTCGAAAGGGATGATATACCTGCTACTGTTCAGGGCAGGGACCCTTCGATCACAATCTCTCTGAAGGGTCTCATCCCTGTTAACATGACATAGTTTGAACAAGAAAGGAAAATATCTCTCTCTCGTTTTGAAAAAGTTACAACAAAGTTCTAAAAAGTGATCCTCACTTTTACACACAAAAAAAACAACACAAAATACTGTAGATTTTATGTCAGGCCAGCGGTTGGCAGTGTAACTTTTCAAAATCAGCACCACAAAAGAAGACCACCAAGGCAGTGTGGAAGATCTCCGTTTAACACATGAACTATGCAGCAGCTCTGCAGTTTGCTGGAAGAGTATTAATAAACTCAAGTTGAATCTGTAATGCCCTTGAATGAAGTAATTGCTTTCGTTAAACATGAAGATGGAAATGGGGACTTTTTTAGGAGATTACACCACCGCCAAGTCCCAGGAAAATTGTTATGGTGTGAAAAAAAAAAGGCCAACGCATCATCAGAGATCATCGGTTGTCATTTTTCTGTTCCTCCCAGGCCCGCAAACATGTGCCTAGGCAATATAGTACCGAAGGTGATCCGATCAATTAGATTTCTATATTTAGGATACTTCCTATTCAACCCCCTTCGGAATATGACAGAAGTTACTTCTAGGTAATTTCAGGCAAATCCATCCGTTAATTTATGAATTATTGGAGAAAAAAAAACAGAAACAGAAGTCCCCTTTCTCGCAATGGTTAAGAAAACATAAATCTCGTCATGAATTCCTGATACAACGTCACAAAGATAAAATCATCTGTAGGAGATGCCAGAACCTACCTCTGGGTAAACTTTCATCCAAATCTCTCCATTAGTTTCTCCGTAATCGTAGACTTTCTTTATGGAGTCTTTCTGGAGAATATCCTACAAAGCTGAAATGTTGTTAAGTAAAAACTTTAATTAATCATTAATCACAGCCAGTTTCTGTGATGACATTGCATTTTTTTTTAAATCAATTTACACTCACAGGCCCACACTCAAACATTAGTTTCATATTGTCCCCATCCTTCTGTCTACAGAGGTATAGCGAGTATGAGCCAAACTGTTGCAGCAGAAGTTTTCACGTCCTCATCTTTATATTTTGGTCAGACACACGAGTAATTACAAAGAGACAACACAGACACAACAGCTCATTATCTTCACTCTGTTGTTCAATGACTCCACTCTCTGGGGAGAGTAAACCGAGGCATCTCCATGCCCTTGCCAATACTTTGTGGAACAAACAAAGTTGTGAGGCAGAACCAGGAACTAATTTCATTAGCGGCTGCCATTTGTGACTGATTACGGGCTGTTTTCTGTGGCTCGCAAGAGGGTCCAAAGTTCTAGGAGGTTAATAAGCACTAACAATCAATTATTGGACCAATCTGATATGATCAATGGGGGATCCAATCCAGCAGACAACAAGATGAGTGGAGGATTAGGATAGAACCTCAAACTTTCAGAGGGATCCCAAGCAGTACAGAGATGCAGCTCAGATGATCTAGAATGTCGTTAAACACATCAGCAAGAAGAAGAACAAACAGCCCAGTATAAATACATGTAGTATTACTACACGATATTACAGGAAGTCTACTGTTAGAAAAAACCTACATGTACATGTTATCTACAGCGTTTACTTCCATGAAACATTGCGCTGTATTATTTTATTTTATACTGTTGTATGATGTGTTCTGCAGTATTGTGTTGTACAGTATTTTATTATGTGTTTTAGAGTGTTGTATTGTGTATTTTAAAGTGTTATATTGTGTGTTTCAGTGTTGTACTGTGTGTTTCAGAGTGCTGTATTGTGTGTTATAGTCTGTTGTATTGTGTTTTAGTGTGTTGTATTGTGTGTTTGAATGGTGGTGTAATATGTGTTTGATTGTTGGATAGTGTATTTTAGTGTGTTCAAAATAACGTTTAACATACCAATGCTAAGTATATTCTTCATCACATCACCTCTATGATCTCTAACTTTGCACATTGAAACACAGAATTAACACCTTGAATCCCAAATCTTACAAGGAACCTAGAGGTGATTAGAGAAAAAAGATTATTTTTTAGCCATTAAAATCACAAGCACCTCAATGAAAGGAAGATGAAATTAAAATTGTCATTTAAATTAATGAATGAATTAATATGAAATTGAGGTGGAGTCCTTAATTTATTAACTTCAACTTATCTGGGCTGGGTTCAGTGTAGCAGCAGATCTAATGTGAGGCAGCTTTATTTTATAGCACGTTTTGTACACCAGCGCAGTTCAAAGTTCTTTACAGAGGAATTAAACATAAAACATACAATTTTACAGTGAAATAGTACAGAGGACTTGATGAAACCTCAGCTCCCCGGACACTTCACAGGGTTCGCCCACTGCTCACTCAGGGATGGGTTAGAGGCAGGGATAAATTTCACAACTTTGTACTATATGTTTGGACTGTGTAACATGTGCTAAAGAAAGGAAAGATTATTATTATTATTATTATTATTTTTCTATAGCCTCCTCGGGGGCGCTTTGACCGGTGGTGTCCCCCCAGGGCTGCATCCTTGGCCCCCATAGCCCCATATACATGCTATCATTGAGTCATATTATGAGCAAGTTCACCTTTTCACTAAGAAATAAGAGGTCAAGCAGGGCATTAAAGGTTTGAATGTTTTAAAATCGTTTAAAAACTAGTTTTGACATCAACGTAGTTAAGAGTTGGGGCTAGTCTAATACCATCAGGACTATTAAACCAGGTTTGAGCTACATGATGACAAAACACAGCTTGAAAGTATTCAGTTCCAACCCTCGTGTGATTTCAGATGTCCTCAGGCTCCTAATAGTTTCATATGTTACGGGCAGGTCAGACATAAATGTAGTCCCTGAGTCGCAGAGATATTTATACGCAGGATTTTCAAATGAGCTCTCTGTGAGTGGTAGCCAGTATAAGTATTTAAAAACTGGAGCAATGTGGTCATATTTCCTGGTTTTTCTTCGGACCCGGGAGAGTCGACATTCCGAATATCAATATAACAGAATAAAATGCAAATATAAATATGAATATTAAATTATACTAGAGTATTACACCATGATATAAATATTACACTATACAGGTAAATATTACACTATAATATAAATATTACACTATACACGAAATGTAATAGAAATAGTACAATATACTAAAATATTATACTATACTAAAATAATATACTATAGTACAATATTACAATATACTGGACATATTGCACTATACTAGAAATATAATATAAATATTACACTATACAATAATACAATAAACAATATAGAATAACAATATATACTCTCTAAGAAATAAACAAGTGGATGAGGTGAGGTGAGTGTGACCCAGCGAGTTCGGGATCTACTGTGGAGTTTCCTCCCAGTAGGACGTGCCTGGAAAACCTCTAAAGGGGGGCGTTTTAGCATCATTTAAATCAGAGGCATGAACCACCTCAACATGCTCCTATAAATGTGAAGGGGCAGCGGTTCCACTCCGAGTCCAGCCCCCCCAGGGAGGAAGGGCCGCTTGTATCCTTGCCCTTCATTCTTTCGGTCTCCACGAAGAGCAGGTACAAAGCAGTATGGGTAGGTAGGATAATGGTATATACAAACATGTATAACACATGAAGAATCGTCCACCTCATTGTCATCCTCACATTCCTCATATTCCAGTTTCGGCGAATTATGTCATGTTAACAGGACCTCACAATGATAGACATAGATACATATGTTTTATTAAAAAAAATGTTAGCTATAATTATCAAGATAATCAATAAGGAAGAATCTTTTTTATTCAAACATATGTTTCTGAATATTCATCCAGATGATTTTGCTACAGTCCACCGTGTCAGATATCTACTTAATGTTTGATTTTTGGAAGCTAAAAGATGAATTCCCTACTTTTGTAAGAAACAAAAAATTTGTGGAATTCTCAATGGCTGAGAGGAAAGTCTGTGCCCTTTGCTCTAGAAAAAATGAGCTATTTCATAAATCAAAAAAGCTTGTTTCTGGAAAATCTGGGATGTTTTCTACCATTTCATGGAGCACAATGAAATACAACTAATAAAACGTCGTAAGGAAATGACAAATGAAATTCCTTTGACCAAATATCCTTTTTAAATAGAGCCTTCTATTTTTTAAGTACTTTATTTTTGTACTACTTTATTTTTGTACTTCTCCCTCTTTTGTTTTGAAAATTTCATATCTATATTGTGATTAATGTCAGCTTCACCCATGTAAGAGCAATTTGTTTTTAGTGGGCGGTTTCTATATTTCTCTTTCTGCTGTAAATACTGAAAACACAATAAAAAGATGTTTAAAAAAAAGTTTTATCTTCCTTTTATTATTATTATTTTTTTATTTTTCTATTTCCCTATTTAAGGTGAGAATTGGTGAATTGGATTGGGCTGTTTCTGATTTTATCAGCCTGTAAATATTGCAAAAAGCCAATGAAAAAATATATTGAGAAAAAAAGAGGACCAAGTTTAATATCAGCATCAAACTGATACCAAAACTGCCAGAATGTTTCAAGTCAAGACTTTCAGCAGAAATTGAAGTGACCATTTAAATTGGCCTTTATAGTCATGGTGCAACACCATAAATCAGACGCGTGATTTTGGTCAGACTGTTGTGAACGTCGGACTGTGAGGGTTAAACTGAATCGTCTTTCACCTGCATCGTCAAGAGGAGAAATATACACCAGCAGCATCTTAATTAGACTACTAAGAGCCCTTGGCTGGACAGCCTCCCCCGTACTGCTAAGCCACTCATTCAAATCACCCCTGATGTTTCTAATAATGTCTAAACCTCTGTCCGGCCATTGTTCCCGCATCAAAGATCCAAGATTTCTTATCTCTTACAGCCGGGTTTCTTGTCACCCTGCGTATACAAATTAACGTCAGAAAACACTCTTCCGCCTCCCTCTCTGTCCTGACTAAAGACTCTCAGTGGCCAGCTACAATTCTATTCTCTGACTTCAGCTATAATGTGGGCTAAAAAAAACTCTGGCAGCAGGAAAATTATGGCAATCTTGTTTTTGTGCCAAAACTAGACTTCAACATGTAAATGGGGACAACAGCATCATGGTGAGTCTTATACTTAAAAACTGGGTTACATTGTGCTGCACTAAGGTTTTTTTTTTTTTAAAGCAAGCAAGGATTGCCTTTTTCTTCTCTCAGCAGTTTCCTTTAGGGGCCGCATGTGTTCCTTCTTACCATGTCCTCTGCATCGTCCTCTGTCACACCAACCAACGGCATGTCCTCTCTCACCACATCCAAAAAAACCACCTCTTTGGTCTTCCCCTTTTTTCTTCTGGCTAGCAGCTCCATCTCCATTCTACGAATATAACCACCATCCCTCCTCTTCACATGTCCTAACCATCTCAATGTGGCCTCTCTTACTTTGTCTCAAAGACATCCTACCTGGGGTGTCCCACTTATAGGCTCCTTTCTAATCCTGTCCATCCTCGTCACTCCCAAAGAACATCTTAAGAATTATTAAGCTCCGCCTCCTGTCTTTTGTTGAGTCTCCAAACCAAACAGCAGAGTTGCTCTCCCTAGCCATCTGTGTTTACACACCGGAGTTTGGGAAGTTTGTACAGTAATTATTAGTGTCTGCATGATTGTGATCACAGTGGTCCACAGATATGTGGTTGTACCATCAATGCACACCTCTCAAAATATATGTTTTATTACCTCCGCCAAGGATGTTACATTTTCAATCCTATTTGTTTGTCTGTTTGTTTGTTTTTGAGCGAGATAACGGAAAAACTACAAGACGGATTTGCTGGAGTGTACCAAGATGTAGGTTTTGCCATATCGTAGATGTGAATACATTTTGGTGACATTAATTGTTTCGCAGCATTTAAAATCAAATCAAATAACTAGAAAAAGCACTCAGACTTTCATCTCAGGTTTTTCCATTAATGTCTGAGTTATTGAAAGATATAAATCTAAGGAGAATTCCAACAAACTCCCTCAATATCTCTTAAATTCTCTGGTGCCGGTGGTCCCCGGCGCCTTCCACTTCCGCGTCTCGGTTCATCCCAATTAGCCCCCAGCTCCACCCCCAAACTAACATCAAAGGAATTAAAGAAAAAAAGGCAGGAATAGCCACATTGTGACGTCACGTTACAAATGGCACATTATTTTATTTTGTTTTAAATGCTGTGAAACAACCAACATTGAATTACTTCTGAGATATACCAAAACTTACCTCTGAGTAAGATTAAATGCAAATCTATCTGGCTATTTTTTCAGTGATCCTTTCCACAAACAAAGAAACAGACAGGAGTGAAAACATAACCTCCTTGGCAGGGGAAAAATTAATGTCTCAGATGATAAAAATCTTGTACATTACAGACTTCAAAACTGGCAGAACGTTAAATTAAATTAATTAATTAAACAAAGCAAGAAATATTGTCTAAATATGACAGACCAAAAAAAAGATGGAGACAAGACACAAAGATTCAGGAGAAGAACTTAAGAGATTGAGGTTTGCGAGAGAGAGAACTACCACAGCACAGTAGCCAGCGCAACTTTGGAATGCCGTGCCAAAATATGAGGGGAATTTTCATCAACGCTCGGATAATTCCTGTAGAAAACAAGATAAATTATCTAATGGTTGCTGCTCATGAGCATTAAAGAAAAACATTGCTCAAATAGTTCTGCAGAGAGGAGTGGAGACAGATGTCCAAATGGAAATGCGCCAAACTTGTGCCGAGCCTCCCGAAACGCTGTGCTGCCAAAGGATCTTCTAAGTATTGACTGAGGATGGTGTCATTATCATTAAGCTACATGCTCTGACTGTAAAACAGTCATTGGTGATCAAAGCCTTAAGACCTCGAAGACTGGATCAACCTCATTTATTTATAGTTCTTTGTCAGAACTTATTTTTTATATCAATTCTATACTTGTCCTTTAGTCTGCCGGCTATTTTTTACTTTTTATTTGTGTGTAGATGAGAAAATCTGATATAGGCTCTAAACAATATAAAGATAATCTGGGAGAAAGTATGTAGACATTTTGACCCAGATCTCATCTGAGCCAGTTGGATCCAACCACCTCATCTTTTGTCCATGGCATCCTAACCACAGGCACACGGTGCTCCTTAGCCTCTGCTTTCCTGCCATACAGGTTTTATAACATGTGGTCAACATGATTGAGTACTCCAGATAAGTTTAGGTCCAAAATAGTAAGTTAGATTGAGTATAGGTGGATGATAGGTATGATATTCATGTATGTTCCATCACTGAGCCTGAATTGTTTGGTGCAGTTCCTATGATTACCAGTTGGACTGCAAGGGATGCAAAATAAATCAAAGGATTTTAGAATACCAGGGGTAGAGGGGGGTGGTTTTCAGCACTACTAAAGTTTAGTAATACTGGAGAGGATGCTTACGTGGAGGTGTGCAAGTCTGGGTGGAGGCGCGGGTACCGCAGCCAAACCCCAGGAAAAAAAGGCCAGGCAGAACTGATTTATGACAAGTCTGGTTTGTTTCATCCAGCCTCTATCACACTGCAAAATCAGGCATTATTACTTAACAAGTTCATCATTACAGCTTTATTCTGTAACACAGCATGTCTTTCTTTATATGATTGAAAAAAAGGTTGAATAAGATTTCTGAGAAGATAAGATAAGATAAACCTTTATTAGTCCCACAACGGGGAAATTGCAGGGTTACAGCAGCAAAGAGCACACAGATCAATATAACAGAATAAAACGCAAATGGAAATATAAATATGAATATTAATCTATACTAGGGTATTACACCATAATATAAATATTACACTATACAGGAAATATACTAGAAATATTACAATATACTAAAATATTATACTATACTAAAAGAATATACTATAGTACAGCATTACAATATACTGGAAATATATCTGAACTCCTTTTACTTAACGTCATGTCTTATTTCAAGAACGATGTAAAAAATGTAAAAGTGAAGAGACAAAACTCCATTTATTCTATTTATTCTCAATTCTATTCTTCTTTATTTGCAAAGCACTGCAAAAAGACAGAGAAAGCTTCAGATCATCTTTAGGAAAGAAAACAAAATATCCAAAGCTCCTCAAGAAGCAGAAGCAATGGTCCTTTAAGCAATGAGAAAAAGGTTTTATATTATTCTGAAAGTATTTCTCTATATTGAGAAATTCTTGACAGAAAAGAAGTCTAATGTTGTTTTTGCTATCTCTTGGATATCTTCATATTCCGACAGTACTTGTGTGAATGACAGCTCCAGGTTGGACGATGCTAATGTTGATGACAGTGTATTTATGTCTCCTGTAGGAGAAAACACATTGTAGGGAAACGTATACATTGGCAGTGTGAGAATGTTTGCTGTCGTCTGTGTGATGGCTGGTGGATAGTAGAGTCAGTGTCATCACTGCAGAAATAATCACGCCAAAGCAAATTATGAACACAGTGTGACCGTAACTCTTTGCCAAAGGATGTATTTGAACAAACACCACCACAGATGTCCGTTCTGACTAACAGCCACATCCGAACATTATTCATGACTGTGATGGCGACCGTGGATCTTGGGTTGACCTGACTCAGCTCTCTGCGGAGGATTTCAGCCCAGCAGCACCATTAACACCAGAGCAAACATTTTAACTGCTGTAGAAACGCACTGAACTAAGGACTCGTCAACATAAAGATGCACCATAACGGTTTGAGGGAATGGGTCAAAGGCCATGGGCCAAAAAATGATTGATGCTGTTCTTAGTCACAACACGAAGGATTGAGTTTCTCTGTCCCTGATCTTTAATGAGGGAATGGACCATAATGCACCAAAAGAACACGATAAAAGAAATTTAAATGTAATACAAGTCCATCACTCACAAATTTAGCTACTGCATGAATACAAATGAAAGTAAACTCAAAATTAGAACAAAATACAGAGACTTGCTTGCTTTTACACTCAAGCCCTATTCACATGGGACAAATGTAACCTGAGGACATCGTGTGCTTTAGAAATGTTCGCCCCACGTCCGTCTCTCCGGGATAAGCAAAATCTGTATTTTAGTCTATGTTAGTTAGAGTTCATGATATTATCCCCTCAGATATGATGTCAAAAATGGTAAATGGACTGTACTTATATAACACTTCTCCAGCCTGTTGGACAACTCCAAGTGCTTTAACAACACAAATTAGTGATCACTCATTCATTCAAACATCATCATCAGGAACAATAACCTTTCATGCCATCATTCACACGCCAATGGAAAAGCCATCGGGAGCAGCATCTTACTCAAGAAAACTTCGACATGACCGGAAGGGCTGGGATCGAACCACCGACTATCAGTTAAGTGGACGACCGCTCTACCTATTGAGCCACCGGTGCCCGACATATCTCTGCATAACATCCATTTCTGGAGGTAAGTCACCTGTCAGCGCCAATGGATGCAGCTCAGGTAGGCGGGGGGCTCTGGTGGACAAGGCCAACCCCATCCCTGAAACGGAGGGGAGCCCACCCTCTGTAACTCTCACTCCCACCAGGGTGGCCCTCAAGGGTATCAAACACTTCGTACCCATCCAGTCGGCTGTTGGTGCTCATCGCCCTTCACAGTTTTGGTTTTGTACCAAAATAAATTATCATTATTACTATTATTAGACAGTTACCTTCAGAAATAAGCATTAATAAAAATATTAAAGAATTCAATATTAAATTGATTAATAAAGCCCTTCAAAAGATGAGGGAAGCAAATATCGAACTAAACACTCGTTTTAAAGTGGTGGAAATGATATATATAAATATATATATATATATATATATATATATATATGTATATACAAATGTCAACAATTTCCATCAAACTCAATAACCTTATTAAGATGAAAAATGAATAAAACCAACACCATCTCCACTGTATTGTGAAAGCGCAGCATTATCTGCTAAAAACCGATCCAGCTAATTCAACTGAACAACAGCCATTTAATTAAAGTTATTTCTTCGACTTAATTGTGTTTAATTAAAGAAAAATATAAATCCTCTCTTTTGATTGTGTGATTCAATGGAAAATATAAAATGTTTTTTGGTCCAACAAGTTTAAATTTTCATCAGAACTTCTATAGAAGGCTAACACAACGCTAAACCGAGTAAGAGGGCACAAAATGAATACAAAAACAACAGGAAGTGTAAAGCAAACTAAACAACATGAAGAAATATGCTTTTTAAATAATGAAAGAAGACCATAACCATGAAAATAATAAAAAATAAACTTTATTTATCACGTTACACAGTGAATACATACAGGACAACGTGGTGAAATTTATCTCTTCATTTAACCCATCCCTGAGGGAGCAGTGGGCGGAAACCTCTGCTACCGGAGAGCAGAGATTTCAGGGTTTTGTTCAAGGACCCACAGCAGGCTCTACCCTCTCAGCTAAAACCGCCCTCATATGCTTAGCTATTGTGATTTAAGAAATGCGTCATGGATTGAGCAAAATAGTACAAAGTACAAAGGTCATAGTTCAAACTGTGGGAGGAATCCTTAGAGCGTTTACCTGCATCAAAACGGAACAACCGTGTCTCGCCCGATTTCTTGGATGAATGTCCAACCCTCAACAAGCTTCCATGGCTACTTGCTCAGTAGTTTTTGCAAAATCAGGATAAACAAATCTCTCCTTGCCTGTTCCCTACACATCTTCCACATTTGGTTAGTATTGTGAAGTTGTTGTTTTTTTGCATACGCACCATTAGATACAGCCATCAAGACTAGCAGGGCTGCACTTTTAAGGCTCCAGGTCCAGGCTTTGCTGGCTGCAGTCGGCAAAGTTATTTTCGTTTTTTTTCTAATTTAATTAACAAGTATTTCTCCCTGCAGTTTGGAGCAACATCAGCATTAATCCACTTGGACTATCATTCCACATTGTTTTCAACAGTTTTTTGCGGGAAAAATATGACCTGGTTCCCTGGCTACTAAATTATCCACTTCTCCACTGTCACTAAAACAGAAAAGAGCTGCCTGCTCTTGGTACCGATGCTCTCAATTATTTTTACACACCACATACTCAAAGTCCTTTTTACCATGTAAATGCCCAAATTACCCGACATTACGCATCGATGAGCTAAATCACAGCTCTAAACCCTCCAGTCTGTTCCTCCCCACACTGGCTGCATCAATCCAATTGCACACAACAGAGACGCACCTTCATTCTCACATGATCATCGCTTTACCTGTGAATCTAAATGTGTAGCTTGATCAGGACTACAATAATATTAGTTCTAGTAACAATTTACACAATGTTGTAAAAATCTCCAAACAATAATCAAAGGATTAATGGTAGTTCACTCAATCTTTGACAAAGGCACTTCTCAAAGCAAATTTGCAAAAGTCAGGTCACAAAGACATCACAGACATCAAGTTGAATGTCAGACATCAAAGGAATCATTACTTCTACGACTAAACAGGACCCTATTGTAGTTCTATGGTTCCTGGTCCAATCCGCCACAAACTCCAAATGTTGTTCTTCTTTTTCTGTTGTTACTTCAGTACTGCTATTACTAATATGCAAATACCAAAACAAATATATAGTAAAAAAGAACTAGAAGACATGCAGTAATGAAAAGACATGCACTAATAAGCAGGGTAGTAGTTTATATTTCTTGCAATCTAAAGCGGCCCAGAACCTACTCTGTCTCAAGAACGAAACACAGAGCGGTGATTTCTGGCACAGTGGAGCCAATTGGCACTGAAGATTGAGTCATAATGGCTGCTGACATGTTGGGCCAGGATCATGCAACAGGACCCCCACCTGTGCAAAGGGGCTCCCCTCAGAGTCCAATAAAGGCGTGATAGCCAAGCCTCCGCCCCCCAGACTGCGAGATCATCCAGGCACAAGCCATATTACCAGGGGGATACCAATGAAACGAACAGGCCCAGAGCTCAGGAGGTCCCCCGACCAGCACCCTCTGAGTGCACAAACACACCACCGGGGGCCTAAGGCAGGAACCCAAATGCAAACCCCCCGCTTCCACTAGCGGGGGGGTTCCGCTACCACTGCTCGTACTTTATTTTCTCAAAAAAGCAGAACACTCACAGACCACTGGTCGAGTCAACTTCTGCTCTTCTGCTCCTTCAAAATAGGAGCATGCAACATAAACCTTAGAACTACTTGGAAGTTGCTGAGGCCAAAACAATACAAATTGATAACATATGTTTGTCAGGTTACAGGGGACATTTATTGTATAAACATGTTTTGATCGTGTATATTTGCCTCGTTCAGTTAAAGAATGGTTTAATCTAACAAACAAAATACATTTTAAAACTCACCATCTGGCACTGTTACTAAATAATCTAATATTAAGGTTCAATTATTAGTGATTCAATTCGACTCGGAAAAGTAAAGAGCGGAAACTCAGATGGCACATGACATGAGAAAGTGTAAAACCATTCGGTTGAACAAATGTAAGAGTAAAATGTTTGAAAGAAAGCAGACAAAAGACACAAGATGCAAAGAGGATGGTAATAAATAATAAGGTAGAGTCTAAAAATAGGCCAGTAAGATAGAGGCATTTCATATCATTGCAATGTTGTGAGATAATTCATAAAATGGTAATACATTTTTTTTAAATACAGAAATTGAAGAGAAAGAAGGGGTTTCAAGTTTTTGGCAAAGCCCTTGGCTGTTTCAAAAAAATGGAACATGGAACGCCTGCACAGCTTTGACCGTAACCCCAGTGAGCAACAAAAGTCAAATATCTATTACTAATATTACATGCACTCTTTCGAGTGAATAAACACAAATTTCCACAGAGTGGAATGATATCCATGCAGTCAAGGTCTGGAAGCCCCATGTTACAGCCCATATTTTCAGGATGGCAGCATGCCTGATGCTCTAGTGTCTGCCAAGTTTTGGCCATATATAGTGTAACTACAAACTATATTTAACTACATGTCATTCAATGATAATCCTTTATAGAGCTCACACAGTGTCAACTGCATGACCCCCAAACTTCTATAACTATGTTTAGAGTAGAAGAAGGCGTCTCTTTGCTCACACTCTGCTGCGATGATTCATCTCCATGTGCAATAAAGACAATCAGCAGATTATTAAATAGCAACCAGAACGACAAGTAGAGAGATGAGACAAAAGAGCGAGTGGATGTCAAGTTGGGTTGGATGAACAAAGAGTCACATAATAAATACCCACCGTTCAGCACCCAGTTACATATGCAGCATACACCCCACTGAGTAGAAGTTCACTTCATGCCTGCTCCAAAATATTCAGATGATATCAACAAAACTCCACCTCTCTCCGACACTATCACATTATGTAATGGAAGACTTCACATGAGGTGAATATCATAGTAACACACGACTGCACTCCTACAAACAAGCTTAATATGAAGTACGACTTTCTTGTTTTACATAAAGAGGACGACAATTCATTGCAGTCCCTTTATAAAGCATTCAATGGAATCTAGTATACCTTAAACTCAGGCCTGCGTTGGTTTCATCTCGTTAAGGTTACTGTAACTTTTTCTGTAAGTTCTAAACTCAAAATAATCTACATAGACCTCAGCTTTTACACAATGCAGCAGCCAGACTCTTCCTTTGATCCAAGCGGAGACCGCATTACTCTTATTTGAGCCTTGCTTTCTTCTTTTATCGATATCTTTTAAGGACTGCTATGGATGCTTTCCAAAACACATTTCTCATTTCCTGGTTCCGCACATGCCGTGAGCTGAAGTCCTTTGCAAAGGCTCTTGTATCTGTGCCCCAATCCAGGTTAAGGACCAAGTGTGGCCGAACATTCTCAGTGAGCTAAGCCCCCCCAACCTCTGGAACGATCTCCTGAGGAGATCAGACTGGCTAGAACCTTTTACTAGCGTCTAAGAACGTATCTTTATAAATACACTTTATAGACTATCTATTTAGCTTTGGTTTGGATTGGTTTGATTTATTGATTTATACACTTTTTTTTACATAGCTTTACTAACTTTATAACTGTCACTTTGTAACTTTGTTCCAAAAATGCCATATAAATAAAGTTTATTAGTATTATTATAAACTTTCTTTCAATAAACGTCAATACATATATAGATATATCTAACTGTGACAGAAATTGACATTATGCTTCAACAGCAACACCTACAGGGGAGGCAGGGTGAAAGGAAGTCTGAGTGAAGTGGAGAGCAGTGGAGGCAGACTTCTTTAACCTCCTCTGGAGGTGGTATCTACTAGATCAATTTAAAGTATTTGAATTGTTACAGCTATGTCCACTAGGTTTAGAAAACTAAACGTAGTGGACAGAGAAAGAAAAAAATATATTTACAATGAAAAGCATAACGCAAAATAAGTTTTACAACACTGGACTTGTTTTACATATTCAAAAAGGAGTGAGAAATACAGACTTATTTAATCCCAACCCTTCTCCCTAAATCATCAATCTGATTGTGTTATTATATTAGATTATATCATATTATATTATATTAGATAGATTATATGTTATATTCTATGGTACAACACATTTATTTAAAATAATATCCAGTGTATATCATATTCAATATGATTATAAATGAATGAATTATTCCTATTCAATTCTCTGCAACTGTAAGACCCTTGAGAGTGACGTACTGGTGGTAAAGGAGAGACTGATTCTTTGATTCAATCAACTTCTTTAAAATATAACTAAGAAATGTACAGGAAATTTTATTAAGGCCTTGTCCAAGTTAAGCCTCAGTACTTATCGTGTTAGCTTAGCAGTTAGCTAGAAGAAGCCTTGGAAAGCTTACCAGCAAGAATGGGGTTGGAATAGTGTGTTATGTTATTTGTTTTATGTGTGAGTGTCAGTGTGTGTGAGTGTGTGGGTGTGTGGGAAGTTGCAGATTTTTGCCACACGCTTGTACAATAATATAATACCCAGGTTATGTAGTGTAACGTGAGGAGGACCACTCGTACTTTTTTTTTTAGGATAAGAGAACTCAGCGTAAACCACTGGGACCAAAAACCAGAAGAATCATACTATAACCAGAAAAATTGATTACATGTGTTTGTCAAAATAATACATATACTATGTGATGAATATCATGAATAAATGCCTTGTGTAGTATAAGAGAGCTTTTCATTTTGACTTTTCTGATTTAAAAAAATCTCCCCTCCACCATCATCTATTTTCAAACTCCCCTGCCGCCACTGGCATGTGTTATTATAAGAAATTGAGTTGCATCCATTATGCCGATTTATGTTTTATTTTGCAAAAGAATGTGAAGATTCTAAGTATCGTGTTAAAAATCGGTAATATGTGGGCCGCTTTTGAAGGTGTTGCTGATTTGGAGCAGGCTTTGTTGTGCTGCTGTGACACATTCAGTTTTAAGATAAGTATGCTGCCCATGAGTAAGGAACATAAAGTTAAATCGAGAAACGCTGTTTCCCTTTGACTAGACTGGAATGAATGGAAGAGAATAGAAAGAGTTTGCCCTCCAGGCTGAGGAGGAGAGCAACAGATAGATGTATAACAGAGGACCTTGTTGTCACATTCTCTCACTATCAATCTCCTCTCCCTCAGATTTCTCCAACAATATGGAATCTGTCCCAATAAACACAACCCCAGGCTCGGCACGTTTACAGCAGACAGATTTACACACGGCAAACATCTGTGCTTCCTCGTCATCTAGAGGAAGCAAACAGAAAGAGATCTCGGATGGCCTCCCATCCCCCTAGCCCCTGCCTCCCATCTTCTCCATCTCCTCCCTCTCCTCCCTCTCCTCCCTCTCCTCCTCCTCCATCTCAGCGTGAGGCTGCAGCATGTATCTTCAGTAAAGGCAGAAAAACACAGAAAGAAAAGGAGGGATTCCTCCAGTGTTACCTTTAAGCGTGGGGAGAGATGTGGGCTGTGATTCAGCTCAGATGGTGCCGCTTCTAAGCTCCAGCAAACAACATCATGTGATCACACACCAGCTGACCCTTCTGCCTGGTCATGTGACCAGATTAGGATGAGCTGAGGATCTCTGGGATTTGTAGTAGAGGGAGCTTTAGATACAGGAGCCATGTCTGAGATAAAACACAGATGCTATAATCATGCTAAAAAATAAAATGATGATTACAATGAAATATATAAAAGGATGAGAATGTATCTTGGCTTTTTGAGGAGAAAATATTTTTCAGTAGGCGACAAGACTTTGCTATATAAACATGATTAAATTATGTCACACTTGAAATGAAATTAATTGAAATTCAACAACTTACAAAATACAATCTATTTCAAATTGACTGATACGATCAAACTTTTTTTCGTGTCCACCTTTGATGAACAATGTATGAAAACTTACATTTCTGCCAATGTTCACAATGTTTGTTCCCAACATTTATTCTTTGGATTCATTTTAATTAAATCGTGCAATGTATATCTACGCAATTAAATTGGCTCTTCTATCATGAAGAAATTCCAGGCCAACTCTATTTATTTGCTTGGGAAAAACTCCATTTAGTAGGGTGTTGAACCAACACTATCAAATGAAGTTGGACCTACTCCAAGTGAGCTGAATCAACCAAAGAAATTCAGCTGAAACTAAAGCTAATCAAAATAAATACTTTGAATCAGCCGTAACTAATTTCATCTGACTCTAATCCAAGAAATTAAGTTAAATCAATACGCACATATTATGTTGACCCAACCCAATTACATTAAGTTACACCAAAATAAATGCTTGAGTGGAAATAAACTAATTTGGTCAAGTGGAAATACTTTCCATGATTTTTGAAAAAGTTGAATCAAAGAGTTTTTTTTGTGTGCTATGAGTGTAGTAGACCTACATGCAGACAGACAAAACTAGTTTGAAACCCGACCCAGGAAGTCTCTCTACCACTGAGAAAGTTGTTATTATTGTTTGGCGGGTATTTTATGCACCTGGCGTATTGGAGGAGATGAAAAGGAAATATTTTTGAAAGGTGTTGCTTCCGGGTCTGAACAAGCTGTGTGGAAGAATTTAAAGACATTAAGTCATTTTTCAACATGCTAACGTTCAGGCCAGAATGTCAAAAACCCCAAAGTCGTCGTCTGAGCATCATCCTCTCTCCGTGATGTTTTGATGTGGTCAGTCAGCAAAGCTTTACCTCATAGAGAATATGTGGTTGGACTGGTCGACAGAGAAATTGAGGGCAGTGACAAGATATTAGAATGAGTTGATGGAAAAGCAGTGATGCGGAACAAGGTAAAATATTTCCGACAGAAAACGTCTGTTTCTTCAGCATCTCCAATGCTGAAATACCGACATATTTTGTACAAGAAGAACATTGTCACTAGTTTAGCGTGTACATATTGAAATATAACACTATTATAAAAGATACAATATAGTATGTTCTGTTTTGTTTTTTAATGATGTTGTAAATGTCTTTATCAGAATCTTTGGTGGTCATTTTTTATAAATGCAAATAAGACATTAAATAATAGCATGAATTGTCAATATATGTTGATTTTAAACATGAAACATGGCATGTGGAGAGTCCACGCTAGTTTGAAAATGAATAATTATTCCTAATTAAAAATCCATGTGCAGGCAGTGATCCTGTTATTTCCATCTGGAATTTTGTAACTGGTATATAGCCAACATCACACACTCAGAGAGAGACAGAAAGAGTTCCACCCATCACCCATTTTCATGGTTATCTGTCTATAATGACAAATGGTCCTAAAAGCCTCATTGCAATGTTCAAAAGTTGAAAAAGATTACTTCCCCTACATTTGGATCCAACATGTAATGGATTTTGTTTGCAACATGCCCATTCCATCTACCAGTCCCTCTGCTGGTGTACTGAGGAGAGGGATAATAAATTCCCTGCTTGGCCTGCTGCAACTAAATATGGATGGATGAGAGGAAGAAGTTTTTCAGACACCAGGTATGGTATGTGATGCACAAAATGTGACATGCAGGCCAGTTTGGCTGAAGACCGTATCGGGCACAGACTGACAGTGAGACCAGCTGGACATCGGATCCGAGCCAACTCTGTAAATTTGAACTTTTTACATCCTTTATGCTATGCCTCATTCAGGGGAGACATTTAGAACAAAAGTAACCGGTTATTCTGAGATGTTGTTATGTACTTTGGACTTTGTCCTGGTTTTTTCTTCTATTTATGTTTTTGTTTTTTTCTTTAATTTTGTTTTGCGTCCATATAGAGAAAACAGTAAATTGCCTGGGGCACTTTGGTAATAGCAGCAAAGGGCTGCCAACTATTCATGAGTAACTGCTTTGTGTTCTGAAAGCGTAAAAAGTTGATATGAAATCTGTCAATCAAGCTGCACCTACAGCTGCCTCCCGCCCACAACTCACCCGAGCCAACGGTAGCCTGGCTCATTGACGCTGATTTTGACTGTTTTCGAGAAACAGATGTTACATTAAGATAAGGACTACTGCAGAATGGCTAATCGACCCAAATTTTCTGGCTGAGAATACAATAAGAAGAGGATATTGAAGGAGCAAGCACTCAAGAAAAACAGAGGGACCAATCTTTACAATAATTTGATTCTGGAAGGGATGGCGTTGATGACGCGTAACACAAGAGACAAAGACACAGATATTAGGAATTGACTTTCCCATAATAAGAATAATGCAAACGGAAAAATGTGTGTCTCATTGCAATCAGAGACGATGAGAAATCAAGTGAGCATAAATGGAAAGGAAACACAACTGATGCACAAAATCGGTCCTTAAAAAGTCCTTCAGATGTCGTGAGGATAAATCTTGTTTACACAGTGAGTTATTGATTTACCATGGGATCTGAGGTTGAAATGACAAAATTCACCCCACAAGGTGCAACGTTTCAAAAAAACTCAAGCCAATGAACAAATAAAATACAAAGACTCGGCCAACACTCAGAGAAACCAGAAATTCATCTTTGAACTTAAGCATACAATTCTTTCAAGCCTCTTTGTACTGAAATTACAGCTTTTTTTTCTTTCCACAACTGAATACTTCCTCACATTTATTTCCTCAAACGTGTTCGGGTCTCTAAGGATTTTAGTGGAAGTTGCATGTTGTCTGCTGTGTTGTCTATCTTGGCTATTAAAATTATCTTCAGTCGCTGACTGGTGAAGCTCGTCTAACCACAAATGCGGATGTCTCCAGGGGCTCTGTGTCCACTGGGACATCTGCCTCACCCCCACCACAGTGACCTTCACACCATCCCACAGTCTGAGCAGCATGATGAAGATGGCAGAGACTTTGGCCAGCTGTCCCGTCCACACTCAGACTGAAATATCTAGTAATCAAGCTGTTAATGACATCCTCTTAGCCACTCGGATGATGTAGGATTCTCCTGACTTTACTCAAACTCAAATCTAACTGCGGCTACATTTTACCAGAGACATCTTAATCCAATCAAACCTCATCAAACACCAAAGTCATATCTCTGTACCCATTATGAGCCTGCAGGATCTCTAATAGTCAACTATTTAACTTGTTTTCCTCGGCAGTACAATAGTCAGGCTTCTACAACTCAACTTGTACCGTCATTCCACCACATACACAGTATATAGATAAACTAAAGGAAATTTCTCGTGGACCATCAAACAGTACAACAGAAGACTCAGACATACAACAAGACATCGGTAGCAACGAAGGGACGACAGTATTACAAAGGAGGCCTGAGGCCGACAGGAAGTGACAGCATTCAGTTAAAAAGTGGCGATAGGACACAGGTGAGGTTACTGTAATAATGTGCGGAATAAGTGACTTAAGTTGATGAATAAATAAATTGACTGTATTTGTAGTTAGCAGTTATTAGACACAGTTTGATATGTGAAAACAAATATGTAACAGACAGAAATATTAAGACGATGAAGTTGTGAAATTAGTAAGTTTGTAGCTAACTGTCCATTGTCCATTGTGCTGTGAGTGAGGGGGAGAGGGAGTGACGGGTGGGGCTGGTTTAAGTGGGGGTCGGCCGTAGGGTGTTGAGCATTCTCACCGCCTGGGGAAAGAAACTGCTGCAGAACCTTATTGTGCAGGTTCTGATGCTGCACAGCCTTTTGGCTGATGGAAGAGGAACAAATAGTCTATACTAGGCGTGGGCGGTGTCCTTCATGATACGTACACAGTGTTCTTGGTAGATGTGCTGGATAGCTCTTCCAGCCGCTTGTCCTGGATGGATCTCTTCTTTGTGTCTCCTCCCAAACATCCTAAAGGAGACTCCTACAGCCTGTTTAGGAGTCCAGCAGCAGGGTGTGGGTGTGGGCGGGTCTGCGTATTTCCTGAAGACCACAACCGTGTCCCTTGCCTTTAACGCGTTCAGCTCCAGGTTGTTCTGGTTGGATACGTTTACGAGGCCATCAATCTCCTGTCTGTGGGCGGACTCAACCCAATCTGAGATGAGCCCGATGAGGGTGGTGTCAACCGCAAACTTCAGGAGGTTGACAGACTGGTGGCTGGAGGTGTAGCTGTTGGTGTACAGGGAGAAGAGCAGAGGGTAAAGAACGCAGTCTTTACCCTCTTGAACCGGGGCCCTCTGGAACCGGGGCTGATGGTCAGAGAGTCCGACACCTGCTGACCCAGCCTTACCCACTGCTTCCTGTCAGACAGCAAGACAGTGATCCATCTGCCGATGGAGTTACGCATATTCTTCTGGGACAACTTATCTTGGAACAGAGCTGGGATGATGTTGTTGAAGTCAAAGCTGAAGTCCACAAACAGGCTCCTGACGTAGGTTCCTGAGGAGTCCAGGTGCTGGAGGATTAGATGGAGGGCCATGTTTACAGCATCATCCACAGATCTGTTGGCTCTGTAGGCGAACTGCAGGGGGTCCCCGGAGGGGTCTGTTAATGTCTTTAGGTGAAATTAAATAATAGACTTCATAACTACAGGACTTAATGACTACAGACGGGTCTGTAGTCATTAAGTCCTGTGATCCTTGCTTTTTTGGTGACAGGGATAATGTTGGCTGGTGTCACTGTCACTGTCTGTGGCTTCTGAGTTGGACTCGTAGTCTGTCAGGTCCTTAATGGCCTGCCACATGGTTCTGGTCTCTTTAGTATCACAAAAGCGGTTTTCCACCTTCCGAGCATTCTGCCGCTTTGCTCCCCTGATGGCCATGGAAAGCCCGGGCCGTCCTTTCCTGAGAGCTGCCCCATCTCCAGATCTGAAAATGACATCTCATGCTTTCAGTTGTTCACGGACCTCAGCCGTCAGCCGCAGCTTCTGCTTGACAAATGTGGTGATGCTTTTGGCGACAGCGACCTCCTCGATGCAATTTTTTATGTACCCAGTCACAGTGTCCGTGTCTTCCTCCACACAAGTGTGCTCATCATTGGTGGTTGCCTGCCTGAAAATGTTCCAGCCTGTCCTCCACCTAGATTTTTCTTACTGTGCCTAATGCTACATTTTTATTTCACCCTTGGAATATTTCACGGCCAAAGGTCGTAGTTCATTTAAATATCTCTTCTTAGTGGACACAGATTGAATTTTACAGCCACAATCTTTCTCTGGGGTCAAATTCCCATTTTGGCACATTCCCATTTTTGGTCCAACTTTGCCAAGCAGAGATTGATCCTATTTGTTTTGATCTATAAGATCCAGCCAAAGTGAAGCTCTCGTGAAGGTAGGCCTCAGTAAGAATTAGAAACCAGACAAATACATTTCAGTCAGCCTCAAATTAAACATTGTCTTAGATTTGACTTTGAGGCATGGACTGGTGTATCCCTGACACAAACTGTCCAGTTGATTTATCTGGCAGAGGGAACAGCGTAAAGAATCATGTCACCATATGCCCAGCTCACAGAGCATGAGCGGCGAGCGCAGTGGTGGGGAGTGGCACCGCAAACGGCCACAGATGGACATTTAACGGGACAGATGCTTCAAACGCTTCAACAACGCTCAGGATGTGCAAGGAGCTCCGAAGAAAGGACTGAAAATACGGATTCAACACACTAATAGATGAGTTTAAAGGCTGATTTATGCGTTATGGTAAAGACAAACACTTATCAGTCATGACATAACTATAACCCCCTCATAAGTACTGACAAGTTAGAATATCATTGATCATCTGGTTCCCATGGTAACCTGTCAGTAGGCGGGATATATTAGGCAGAAAGTGGATGACTTTGAAGAAGGAAATACTGAGTCTCTTAAGGATCTCAGAGACTTTGACAGGGGGAGATGTTTTACCTCCATCTTTGATGAGAAACATCCAATCGTTGGACTCCAGAGGATATAAACTGAATTTGTTGGTGTATAAATGTATGGTTTTACTAGTGAAACTTGAATAGGGACAGAAGTGCTGTTTTTCATAGCAGCTAATCTGTGGGGTGGCTGACAGAGACAAACACGCTGCAACTTAAGAAAACACACGCAAATAGACATTACACAAGCAAATTAAGAAAACATCTTGATCAATTTGAAATATTTGACACATAGACAGCATATCGAAAGAATGCACTGCAAAAACCACAACATATTAATAAAACAGGCTGCAAATATCCCAACACAACACATTATCGGCTTTTGCTGCATGTTTTCTTTATGTATTGTAATATTTGCAGTGTGTTTTCCAATGTTCATGTGCTTTCAAAGTTTTCTACATTTTCTAGTATCCTTTTACAAACATATACCCGCTCAAGGTCACTGAGGTCATCTGACCAGCCATCTCTTGTCGTCCCTATGAGAAAGGAAAGTAAAATGAAGACGAAGGTCGGCTAACCATCTTCTGTCGCATCACACAAAGCGTGGAAGATTTTGACCCTCCATGTCAGGTCGGCCCCCGTACTGCCTGTTTTTAAATGCCGCATTAAAACTAAATTTTATTACTTGGCTTTTAATCCGGGACGGGAATTGTATTTTATTGCTTTCTTTTCTAACATACTCTGTGTTTTTATGGTGCGCATATACTATTCATTCCCTGCACAACACTTTGGTCAACACATTTTTACCTCTGTGCGTTTGTCTGTCTTTTTAGGGGTTAGCAAGATTTAAGAAAAACAATTGGGTGGGTTTAGCCACAATTCAGTGCACATGAATCGAGGACAGGGTAAGTCAAGATGCTTTCTTGTCTTTTTCCTGTTTATTTAAGGACTGGCTACATGACTACATTAATTGAATGTGATGTTTAATTTCTTAAAGTAAATGCTCTTTTTTTCCCCCTGTTCCCTTGTGTGTATATGTGTGTGTGCGTAGTGGGGAATGGGTGGTGTTGTTGGGCAGACGGCTGCTGGGCCAGTAGGAGAAGACGACTTGTAGCCCCTGCTTCTGTTTTGTGTCTTTGGGAGCGGTGATGAGACAGGAAGAGAAACAGCATGAAACTGCCCCCAGATTGAATTATGCATGCCTCCATCTGCTGACAGAGGACAAGTCTGTCAGGCCTCCTCAGTGTCAGCACACACACACACACACACACACACACACACACACACAGATACATACACAGCTCACTTTACCCGCACAGATCCATACTTCATCAGCCCGCTGCATTTATAGCAAACACAACCCCTCTGGGTTACTGTGCCGGTCTCCTCACTCCACCTCGCTCCTGCTCATCCTGCTGGAATTGGCTGATTTAAGGGCGAGCACGAAGCATGCATCAGTATTCCCAACAGGACCGGCGTTCCTGAATATCCACATACAGTGGGTTGAACTTCTTCTCTCTCACTCTGTTAACATTCGCAGGGTCAGGCGTAAAGGTTGCTGGTTCAATAATAAGAATGGCAGAAAACACTTGTTTAGGGGAAGGTGAATGAGCAGTGCTTCAATCTCCGCTGTTTGGAAATATGAGAAAATGACAACACCAGGGTTCTTAGATGAGAAAGACATTCCTGTTTACAGACTGGGAGCTGATATAAAACTCACAAATATACTATAGAGACAAAAGTATGGGTCAAACCTTTGGGATTTGGCTATTTTTTCATGGGAACTTTTGGTTTAATGTATGAGCAAACTTACATTGCAGTCTAGTGAGCAGATAAATACGATGCCATGAGCTGTGGAAAATTGTAGCCATCATAGATATCAAATATCAACAGTAAATAATGAGTTTGTACAGTATATATTATATATTACAGTTGTGTAGGTGTATATTGTGCTTTATGGTTGAGCCACATTCAACAGATTAACAGCTTTCGGGAAAAAGCTTTTATTTTTATTCTTCAAGAGAGAGTCTGTCATAATCCAGTTGCGTAAACTTTATATTATTTGTTATTATTATGTATTATTAGTTGATAAGGCTACCGGACCAGAAAAGGGGGTTTGGGGGATGGGAGAAAGAAAGGGAGAAACACAAAGGGGGTGGGGGAACAAAGAACAGTTATACTGGAACAAACATCTACAAGAAAAGCAACAAAATCAACAATAATAGCAACTATTTAAACATAAATATGTATACACATGCATACATGTCAGACAAACACACATTTACATACACACGCTGTACCGACCGACGCTGTATGGCTAGGTAGGGGCTGGTGACCCAACCAGTGCCCCAAACAGCATTTGGGGCAATGGATCCAAAAATCATCATAAAATAAATGATCACCCCTTGCTGGCAGACAGTGGCGCTCCTCATCATGTCCAGGCTGTCTCCCAAGCCCTCAGTATCTATGGTGCGGTTAAAATTGCACAGTGGTCAGACTCGCAGGGGAGGATGGATCGAAAAGCCACGCTCCCTGCCCCAAATCCATCCAACAAAGCCCTAGGGTGTATATATTGAAACAAAATAGGACAGGGAGGGGGCAAACAGCCGGATCCAGCTTCCTTACTGCCCCCCGCTCACATCTGCCGCCAACACCCCAATCCATGAGGAGCTACAAAACCACCCGGCCCTGAGAGCCATGCCAGAAACCACTATAGAGCATCACCAGCGCACCAAGATAGGCCCCATCCCGCCCAAGAAGAAGAAACTGAAGCCCAGTTCCCCCTGGCACTTGAACGAGCCCCATAACTGGAGGCAGAGCGGAGCCACAGGGCCCGGAGCACGGAGCCGACAAACCCACACCAAAGAAGTGGACCAACCCAGCACACATTTTAGACCATAAAGCAAACACATATAAAATAAGCAGTATTCACTTGTTTAGCCTAAGGTTCCACTCATCAGACATCCATCAGTGTTTTCACTGATACCATGCTACAAGGCATTCTCTCTCCAGGATGAGGGAGAGCTCTACTTAACAACACAACACTCTGCCAGAACCCACCAGTGAATGTCAATCAGGTGTATCTATTAAAGATTTTTTGCTTTTCTGAAGAGCTCTTCTGTGCTGCTCTAGGATTCTAAATGTTCTCTGCAATAATCCTCTAATATGTCTTAATCGGTTTACTGCAATTTTACTATTGGTATAACAGGTGATTGGTAGAGATGGTACATATGGATGCGACCAACATCATTCATTGGAGGACTTGAAAGTGACTCCCACTTTAAGATCTGAGTGGGAGTCACCATAAGGCTCATCACCACAGAGGAAATTAGGAAATGTGCCCATCCTGCGCTCCCCATCACATGGGAGAAGTCAACTTGAGAGGATTTTGCTGCACTTTGTGGGTGTCCCTCACCATTCGAGTTGAAAATAGTTTGTCAACAACTTATTGATTGTTTTCAATTCTTCATTGTTGGTCTCTAGAAGATACCAGTTAAACATTAGAATTCTCCAGGGCCGGAGTTCAGTTTGTCCATTTTAGGCTACTGTACGAACATGGCAACATGGTGGCTTCCAAGGAAGAGGACCCGCACAGAGATATAGAGTGCTCTGTCTAAACTACTGTTATAGAAGCTATTCTTATTTTAAGCAATAGCCATCCTTAATTTATTAAATCTTAAGAAATACATTATTCTGGATTTTGTGTTCCATTTATACAAAGACATACCTCTAATCATTCTGCTTGTTAGAAGCCACACAAAACAGTTAAGGACAACTGCATTCAGCTTTCTTAAGATGGCCTGTTTGATTCATACATACTTCATATCTTATATATATATTTTTTTTTTCACGCACCCTTCATACAGCAGATGAAGGGTGCGTGGCCGTTCGCCCCTTTTGCCTTTTTTGCTTCTGCTCTGGTGTCTGTGGGATGATTATGTGTGAGTGATTTCTCCTTTCGTTACCATCTGGGCAGAAGGATGCAGTCATCCCACCGGCCTGACTAACGTCTGCAGCACGCACAATCCCACAGCAATCTGTGCTGGAGCTGCTGGAGCAAAGGCATGAAAAGAGAGCCACACACTGTAAATAACTACAGGCATGTTCCACGCAGAGTGCTGGACCTCAGCCTCCAGCACTCTCAACTCTAGATACATAATCACCGTTTGAAAACACGTCTATGTTCATTGTAGGCAGCATGTTTCGAATTAACATCATTTTATCCCTGTATTGTAATAAAAATAGTGATTTATCAGTGGCATGTTTGATGTATTCATGACATGATACCTGACTACTTTCATGTCTTTGACATCTTTCTGACACTAAAGTTGATGCCTTTCATGTCTTATTGTCATGTTTCTTGACAGCTTTTATGTCTTTACTATGTATCTTGATGGATTTGATATTTTTGACACATACCTTGATAGCTTCTGTGTTTTTGAAATGTGTCTTGATATCTATTATGTCATTGTCACATGCAACCTATGGCTTTTACATATGTAATATATGACGTGATGGCATTGATGTCTTTGTGACATGTAACTTGATGGCTTTAATGTCCTTGGCATGTGACTGTATATCTGTAAAATCTTTGTGACATGGAACCTGGGGGCTTTAATGTCAGAATTACTTTGATGTCCTTTTGGCACATAGCAGAGTGACTTTGATGCTTTTGACATGTGACCTGGTTGCTTTGACACAATTTCTAACCTGTGGATGTGGTGATATGTGATCCATACTTTCATGTCTACTGACTCTTTCATCAACCTTGTAGGATTCCATTCACTGGCTGAAATTATTTTCTCTTTCCAGGTCTCGCTTTCACTTGAAGTTTGTCCACAAAGCGTCATACCAGAGCTTTTCTTTTCGAAGGCACTATTTTTTCTCACTATGTTTTCTCTCACAACGTTTAGGAATATGCTCTGTTGAATTGTTGTGGGACAGGGAGCCAGTGGAGGTTCTGGAGGACATGGCAACTCACAACTGACTCCTACTCATTGAAACAGAAACATAATTTGTGTGTACATCACATGATTCCGGGGTTGAGATGCACTCAAGCCAAAGAAAAAAGTATCTTTTGGTTGGTCATGCTACATCCGTCCACCAGGCTTCAAGAAAAACAGGCGTGTAGCGTTCTACTTGAGTGTTCTTTACTCAAGTAGAAGTGGAAAAAATATACACTGAACTCACAGTAAAATAAAAGGAAGTAGTGTAAAAACTATAACAGTAAAAGACACTTGCTGTGGTGGATGTAGTATTGAGATCCTTTCCTTGATTACTGCACTTTCAAAATAATCCAGTATCGGTATCAGTTTCGTTTGTTACCTTTAGGGGTGTCCCACACCAACCACATGCATGTCCTCTCTCACGACATCATAAGAGAATGAAAGTAATCCATACCTGTGTAAATGGAAAAAGTAGTAAAGTTAAAAAAGTATAAAGCGGTACAAAAGTGAACAAGTATAAAAGTATAAATTAGCTCTGCAAAAATAATAGGAAAAGTATAAGTATATAAGTAAAAGTATAAGAGTAAAAGATACAAGGATAATAGTAAAATGTTGTAGTGTAAACTAAATATATACTAGTGTAAAAGATAAAAGTAGAGTAAAGCATTGAAGTGAATGGGGGGAGAATGTTTCCAAATTTCTGACTGGTTCTGTTTGTTTTCTATTTCATATTTTGTATGTATGTCAGAAAAATAAGCTTTAAACCAAAATTTAAATAATCGACCAAAGTAATGAATCTCTTTCGACATCGGTAAAGAGTAAAAAGTGAAATTACTATGTGTTAATATGTGGGGTGAAAAATAAATACTCAAGAAGAATCTTCTTGAGTAAAGTAGTCTATACTCACAAAAACTCTTGTGAAGTACAGTAATTAAGTATTTGTACTTTTTTAATTCCCAGCTATGATCATCACTGAGTTCAAGGATGAAGTGAGCGAGGATGCAGCGATCCTCCTTCTGCTCCGTCCATTTTATTCTCCTGACATTTTGTCTTTATCAAACAGCCGGAAGTGACAGATGGAGGTAAGCCAGTAGAAGAAAGATCACGTTACTCGCTCTACACTTTACTTCGAAGCGACTTCAACAGAAACAGCCCGTAGTCTGTTGTTTAGGTGTGGCGGGGGCCGCCGCTAACCCCCATCCCTCTCAGACACCAGGAGTAACTAGAAGGGTGACGACTCCATTATCAGCCTCCTCTCAACTCAAGGCCTTCCAGATAATGACAGCAGCTGATCGATAAACCAAACCCAGGAACCTTGGCCAAAGCAGTGGAGAGCAGGGGAGGACTATGAAGTGGGGAATGGATTTTTAAGTCACTCTGCGAAGAATTTGCAACTGGCATTTAGAAGAGGGGGATAGCCTGAGCAAGAAGGGACTCCGTCTCTGCAGAGAAAGTCATAATGCCACGAGAGCTTTAACTTAATGAAGCAAAGAGGACTTATGTACTCACCTCTGCGACAGGGACATCAGGGAAAATGCTTTCATATATATATTTATAAAGTATAATTGTTATGTGCAGAGGTTTCTCTCATGAAGACAAAACACCAGCATTGTCCAGTCTGATGGGAGACATTATGCTTCCTCTCAGTAATTAGTTCATTAAACATTGATATTTCTTCTTGGAGCTTTTTCGCTTTTCAGTGGATTCAGAATCCTTTCAACAATTACAATTACATTACAGCCACAGGGAGCGCTCAATACCATTAGCGAGGAGGAGGAAATGTATTAGCAACAAAAAAGAAAAGAAAATGGGTGCAAAGGAATTAAGAAAACAAGCCGAATTAGAAAAGATACTAAAAAACAGAAATACAGTAATTCACTTTTTCAAATAGTACTAAAACAGTGGGGTTCACATGGTTCAGAGGCCACAGCGGGGATATAAGATGTGCAAGATATAATTATATTACCGATAAGTTGGGACTTCTGGTACGCCAATAGGATGAACATTATCTCCAAAAGTTTTCAGGCCATAAATTCTCAACTGTCTGATTTAAGATGAAAAAAAATGGACCAATGTTGAACCAACTTGACTGTATTTTGTAATCGCAGTATTATATGTTAATCATAGATCAAAAGTGTCCACCTATCTAAACTGAGTTCCATGAACATTACGTTAAATATTTATTTATTTTTTATTTCAAATACACATAAACTTTTCTAAGAAAGACTACATTTTCAATTGAATGCAATCACTAAAAAGTTTTAAGTTGTGTCGAGTCAATCATATTTTGATGGACAAACAAGTTTTTAGGCAAAGAGATGGCTCAGTAACACAAAAATATCAATTAAATTGGACAAAAGTACGCGGGTATTGAACTAATTAACTTACTGAGTTCACCTCTTTGAGTTTACAGCCCTCCATTTCTGATTTAACAACATTGGCCCTCAAACCTCTACAAGTCTGCAGTCAAGCTAGCATATTATTACAAAAAAATAAATAAATAAATTTCACTGGCTGGATTAAATGAGGACATAACATATCCCCAAAAGCGTCCTGCTGTCACCAACCGTGATGTGAAGAAGTGCTGTTGCGCATTGGTACATTTTGTAGGCAAAATTAGACTCATCCTGAAAAGCTCTTCGTAAAACCTTTCCAAGATTTAGACCATGGGAGAATGAAGACGCCATTAAGCAAGTGCTCCTGGTGATGGAGTCAGTCAGCCAACGCCTGTTTCTCTAAAAAAAAGTTTTTATCTTTGTCTGTTTGAAATAATTTTTTTTTTTTTACTATCAGAATGTGCCACACTGCATGGACAGTATATATTTTTCATAAGTCCCGAAAGGGTCTGTGATATTATGGAAATGTCATCACTGCGTCTGCCGCTGCAGATCCTTTGTGTTAACGCAATTACTCAATTCATGTTTCATTTTCAAATTTTACATTCAAATCGACCTCATTGTGAGGAAGACCTGGATTCATTTTGGGGAAGGTCATTGGTATAATTCCGACACTAGTGGGAGCTTTATCTCCAAAAGTTCTCAGGCCATGACTTCCCAATCTTTGGTCCAATTTAATGCAAGTAAGTTACATATAAATCAGGTCGACTTCATATTTTATTCAATAGAGAGAGCTTTTTATAAAAGACATTGTTTTTTAAGACATCATTTCCAAACGATTTGTCCGATTTAAATCAGATTTGAATTGACTGAAGGAGATCTATTTTACTTAGATGAGGGAGCATTTGAACAAAAAAACACTGTTTCTCAGACATAACTACACATTTAATTGGAGGAGTTCAATCGGTGGGATTGCTTGTATAGAACAGGTATTGGGGGCTTTTCGGGGATATACCCTTGCTGTCGGGGACAACAGCATAGGCCTGGATTTAAACTATTTCCCAAAAGAACAATCATTGTTTGAAAATTTTAAGGGATGATAGAATTAGATGTTGGTTCAGTAAATTTAACCAGATACAAAATGTGTGTTGCCCTGGTGTTCTCTTAAACCTGGTTCAAACAACATTACACAATTTTATCAAATAAACCAAATCTACCTGGAGGACATTATACAACATTTAAAACCACTCCTCCTTTAGTCTTGACATTCTGCCAACAAGCCTTAACAAATAAGTTTCAGATAGTGTGGTCTCAGAGCTTTTACAGATCCTTAATGCATGTCTTGTTTCAGGAGTCTTCCCAAAGGCCCTGGAAACTGTCGTCATCAAACCACTACTCAAAAATAACAATCCGGACGTACATAAATAATTACAGACCAATATTGAATCTTCCATTGAAGAAATAAAAAATAAAAAAAAGGTATATAAACAAAAGGATAACCTTCTGGTACAAAATAAGTGGTAGAACTTCAGTTTTTAGATCTACTGGACCTCAATGCTGCATCCGGCATGTTAGACCATTAGATATTACTAGAACCACTGGAAAACTGGGTCGGAACTCTTTGCACAGCACTCAGCTGGTTTAAGTCCTACCTAAAAGACAGGGACCGCTCTGTGCCTATAAGTAAAAACAAATCTGCGCTGAACAAAATCGCATTCAGAGTTCCCCAAGGCTCTGTCATGGGGCATCTTTTGTTTAAAATCTACATGCTTGCACTGGCTTAGATCGTGCGTAACAGAAAAATGAATTATCATCACTATGCAGATGACATAAAGATTTACATTAGAGTCCAATACAGGCACTGAGTGATGGCATTGAACAAGTCAACCACTGGATTTGCCAGAATTTCCTTCAGCTGAACAAAGACAAAATGAAAGTCGTAGGTTAAAGGTTATTGCTCGTCTTCAATTTGTAATGTTAAGAAGCATAAACCAGTCCAAAAATCTTGATGTAATCATGAACTTGGACCTGAGTTTTAACAGCCTTATTAAGAGCATTACAAAGAGGGCCTACTATCACCCGAAGAATGTCGCTAAAAATTAGAGGACTGATAACTTCAAAGGATTTGGTAAAACTAGTTCATGCCTCTATCTTCAGCCGACTTGTCTACTGTAACAGCGTCTTAACTGATCTTCCTAAGAAATCTATCCGACAGCTGCAGCAGATTCAGAACGCTGCTGCTGGAGCACCCACTGAAATCAAGAAAGTGGATCATATAAGTCCAGTTCTGAGGTTTTTACACTGGCTTCCTTTCTCTCAGAGAATTGATTTCACAATCATGCTGCTGGTTTACAAAGCACTAAACCATTTAGGACCAAAACACATCTAAGATCTTCTGCTATGTTATGAATCATCCAGACCTCTGAAGCTTTAAACCTTTCTTATTTGCTGCAGCCTTTTATAGGTTTTATAATCTGTTTTTAACTACGTCTTGATGTTCTTTTGCATTGTGTCGCAAGATTCTTGTTTTGTGATGATTGATTGTTTTGTGCAAAGTACTTTGAATTGCCCTGTTGCTGTGAAATGTGCTATATAAATAAAGTTACTTTGCCTTGCCTCGACAAAAACCCTGAGCTGGGCCAAAAACACTGTGGTACGGTTAAAAAAAGGCCAAGCAGAGACTTTACTTTCTTGAGGGCTAAAGAAGGCTAGCATTCTTTCTAGAGGAATCAGTGTGGTTTGGAAACGACACTCCCACCATAGCATCCTCATACATCATGGAACTATCATTGACCTCAACCACAATTTCATTCACCTTCATCTACCTCTCGCCTCTGTTAAGTGCAATAACACTTCTCAGTTGTATGGTCCAATACACTCCACTCCAATTTTCAACTGTTGCTCTCCTTTGTCATTGTTCATCTTTTACTTGAAACTTCTTAACTTATTTATATTTAGCTTCCCTTTTTTTGCCCTAAACAGTGTTTACTTGTCTTTCTTGTTTATTTTCTTTTGGTTTTTTCAATCATTTGCAATATTTGCATGTCATGTTTGTTGTATGTGTGCACTCCACTGACTCAAGAGTTTTACTGCATTAAGAATTCCAGAGTACCTGTACCACCTCTTCTTGTGCAAATGACAAATATAACTCTTTGAGTCATTGAAAGTATTAATACTTTCATGTAGTCCTACATTTCGATCAAATGGATATTTTCCCTTTTCTTATTGTGTTGTGCTACGTTGTATTGATTTTTTGCAATTATTTTCTTTTCTTTTAACTCTATTTAAAAAAAAAACTTAAATTCAAGATGTTGCTAGATTGAGCTTTTGCTATAAAGACCTTGTCTATAAGAATAATAGTATTAATTAGCTGGGTTCAGTATTCATCCAGAACCCCCAAAAGGAAGTTCATAGGTTTAAAATCCAATAAAATTTTGCCCCGCCTACATTTTTAGTGTATCGCCTACAAACTGGACTAAAAGAATAAATAACTAAATAAGTAAAACTATGCCAGACTTTACCAGGGGTACAGCAACACAGAGATATATTTTCTTTATTTGAAAATGTATGTTGATGTAAATGGGCGTCATCATACGATCACACATTTTCCCAGGAGATGGACAGTCAGTGATTGAATTCATTGTCATCATCGAATCAAAATTTATCTTGTGTCAGACATTTTTGAATATCAGTACAAAAACATACAACGTATGGGCAGTAGAAAAACAAATGCATCTGATCCTCTTCCCAATTGCAGAATGATGATGTTTTTCAATGTTGTAGATATACGCGATCAGTTCTTAATAGCTGAAGATAGTCGTAGATTTGAAACAGCTGTTGCAATGATGACTTCGCATTTTTTCAAAGCCAAACCAAGTGAGGGAAATATCAGAGGAGAGGGGGAGGTAGGTTCACTGGAGATGTAGGTTAAATCGAGCAGCTGGCTGCAATGTGGATGAAAACGTTAGCAGAGAAAACATGAGATTTGTAGCTATGAGGGAGCTAAGAAGGCATAAGAGCCAGATTGAGAGAAGTTGGCCATATTTCTGAAATTTCCAGACATGCTAAAAATATGAAATACCCTTATTATTACACAATAAAAGAGTATCAAGTGGTGAACTGTGTCCATTTTCTTAGAACAGTGTGACGTTTAATGTGACCTGGGTCGCAGTGAAGGACCGTTGACTCATCTGAACTCAACAGCATCAGACATAATGGATCAGGACCAAATGTTTAGCTGTCATGTAAATGATTTGCTTGGACTGTCTGTCCGGCAGATATTTGTGTTTCTACGCTCTCGTTGATGCCTTCCTGCCGTTTAGAGATGAAATATGAAACATTAAGTCGTTCCTTTCTTTGCAAAAAGTGTCATATAACAAACATTCAACAGCTGTTTGATCTGATTGCACCAGATTTTTGTTTTTTTAACAAAAGACAATATTCTAATGTTGATAAACAGCAAACAACACCGGCTGTTTCTTAGTGGCCAGTTATGAAAAAATATCTAAAAAATGTTAGGTTGAAGTTGCTGAGAAAGAAGATGTAAAATAAAGGCTTTTCACTCTTCTAAATTGAATCAGCTTGTAAAGGAACACTGAGGTTTTAAAACTTTACCTGAGAAGATATTGATTCTCAACAGGCCCGTAATCGAGATTTAACCTAGTTTTGGGCATTTTTTTTAATCGTACACATTACTAAAATGTGTTGTTATTATTATTACTATTATTATTATTAACAGTGTCTGACCTGTCGATAGAAACCAAGGTTTTGCAAATTGACTTGATAGTTGTGGAGCCAAGTTAAGTTTTTTTTTTAAGTTTTTGTCTCTTCTACTTTCGGCTGTTCCCTGTAGTCGCCACTGCAGATCATCTGTTTCCATGCCCTGTCCCCAGCCAACTGCATGTCCTCTCTCACCACATCCAGAAACCTCCTTTTTACTCTTCGCCCTTTTCTCCAGCATCCTTCTAACAATAGATTCACTATCCCTCCTCTTCACGTGTCCAAACCATTTCAATCTGGTCCCTCTGACTTTGTCTCCAGGACGTCTAACCTGGGCTGTCCTTCTGATGTGCTCGTTTCTAATCCTGTCAATCACCGTCACTCCCAGAGGAAATTTAAACATCTGATATGACTCACTGTCTTTTAATGTAAAGCGGAGCTGAAAGTAATGCTGTTTCTTTTTTGTCACAGATAACTCCTGTCACTCTGCTCCACACAATCCACCCTGCTTGCACTCGCTTCTTCACCTCTTTTCCACATGCAATACCACAATTCACCCCTCGGCACTTTGTTGTACCCTTTCTCTGAATCCACAAAGACACAATGCAACTCCTTCTGACCTTTTCTTTACTTCTCCATAAGCACTCTCAAAGCAAACATTTTATCTGTAGTGCTCTTTCTTTACATGAATCCACATTGTTGGTCGAAAATGGTCACCTCTTTTCCTAACCAAGGTTCCCATGTTTTAGTTGCTACAGCTCTGAACATCATCCTTGTTCTTGTTCCTCCTTTCCTTAGGGATCATCCTCCACGATGGTGTTGAGAAATCTTGTTAAATATTCAACGTCCTTCTTGCCTAGACACCTCCATACCTCCACCGGTGTGTGATCAGGACCGACAGTTCTTCACTATCATCCATAGACTGTTTCAACTTCTTCCTTCAAGTCCACGCAGCAGTTTCCCCTCCTCAGCTTCCACCATTTGATCTTCTGCTGTACCTTTACTCTTTTCCTCCTTTGTGCCACCAGAGTCATCTTCCATACTACCATTCTAAGCGTACCGGCTATGTTCTCCCTCACTTCAACCTTGCATTCTCCAATCTCTTTCAGTTTGTATCTTCTGCATTGGATTTGTCTACATGTGTGTTCCTCCCTCTTCTTAAAATACTTATTCACCAGACCAACATCTGTCCTTCCATGTTCCTGTCCTTTACACCATATCTGTCCATCACCCCCTCATCTCCTCTGTTCCCCTTCACCAAAATAGCCATTGAATTCTCCTCTAACCACCACTCTCTCACCCCTGGGAATACTCTCCATCACGTCATCAATCTAAAAAGTTTGAAATTGTTTCTCTTCCAACTCACAAACAACTTGTGGGGCATAAGCGATGACGTTCATCTCCACACCACCAATTTCTATCTTCATACTCATCACAACTTTTTATTTCCACTGAGCTTCTCTCACTTTCCTCTCTCTCTCCCTCTCTATACATCCATCACCATTTAATGGATGTTTCTAACTTGAATTCTTCCGTTGGGTCTTTGTGCTTTTTTCCAATCTGCAGGGACACATGAATCATGGCTGGATCTCCTGTTTTGGCCCTGGTTGGTGCCCACTGATGATATCATCCACGTTATTACAGTATAGAAAAGTCTGGGATATTACTCAAAAACAATTTCATGACTCATTTACAAATTTACATCATTGTTGTTATTATTATTATCATTATTATCATAAAAATAAAAATAAATTTAATAATAATTATTATTATTATCAGAGGGATGTTTGGAAAACCCTTCTTGTCCTGTTGCCACCTAACCGTGGATGCTATTATAAAAGATAATATCATTTTTGTTGCAGTACATGTCTGTGTCCTTTCCCAACGTCCTTTTTTCACCAAGTCTTCCTTTCTCTCCCCTGCTGTGGAAGATTTTACTCTGAAACACTCTGGGCACAATTGAACACACGTAACACTGATTGGCTCAGAGGGAGATATATTTTAATTACAATATAGAGTCACAAACCTGATCACAGGAACAGGATAAGTAGGTCTCAAAGAAATAATTACAAGAGGGATCATATAAATGTATTGCCCTTATGTACCAGAAACAAGAGTTTTGACTTGCCATCCTAACATTATATAACTGGTCAGGAATACCGTTTCAATACAAGAAGGACTTCATCAATTTCTCTATCCGTTAACAAATGTTTAAGTAATGAACAACAAACCATTTGGTCCTAAGTTCAAGAATAAACCATGACAGTCTCTTAGAACTCAAATAGAATATGAAGTTGGAGTTGATCAATCATCAATCAGTCACATTTCTTTCACTCCCACTCTCTCAATCCAACCGTTCAAGGCAGAAGGCTGCTCGCCCTGCTGAGTTTGCATCAGCGGGAGGTTTCTGCCTGTCACAAGGCAGTCTCTTCCCTCCACTGTCTCCAAGTTCATGCTCGCATTGAGTCTCTGTAGAATAAAGAGTCGATGTGGACCAGCTCTTTTTGGAAAGTGCCTTGAGATCAAATTTGTTCGAAAATGCCGCTATATAAATAAAACTGATTTGATTTTAAATTGATATGAAAAGCTTGGCTTAACTCTACAAAAACTCTTGCTTGTTTGCTGCCTTGTTAATTCAACAAATGTAACTTCTCTGTGTTGAAAAAAGTGTCCCCTCATCCCAGTGTGTGTTTTAATCTGCATACAGCGCAGGGAGGTGACATTTCATACGAGGGGCTACTTAAGATGCTTTGGAACCAGTTTAAAGTAAGACTAATCTCATAAAGGGTTTGTGAACAGTTTATAAGTACTTTTCTTAATTAAGTTGTAAGCACTTCATTATTTTCCTGCTACAACTCTTAATATTAAAACAAAAACTGAAAATGACTTGTTGCTTGTCAAATAGTGACCCTGAATTTTAACAAGACTACTAAAAATCTTTGCCCTCAAAGTTAGAAATTCACTGGGATTTAGTCCAGACGGTTCTGCCTTACTTTGCCCCCCCCCCAAAAAAAAAACGTTTTCTCATAGACAGAGGTAAAACAGCAGGCAACACTTAACTTAATTATTATTAGCAGGCCTGCCATGCATCAAATGTTCATTGACTTTTCATTTCTGTGCATCTAAGAGCATGAGGGAAAAGAAGGAACTCGTTAATTATGAACAAAGGCAGGAGGAGATCCCTGTTTAAAACAATACAAAGCTCCAGAAGCGGCACATTAAAACGCACGGACAACAGCACTTTAAGGCCCGTGCTCGCTTTGTTCACTTTTTCCACATCGACCCCCAAAATCCCTTCACATATGCCCAACTAAACGTGCAAAGTTTTCTTTATTCAAATGTTATCCTAGCCTCTTCATTCCTAGAGTCTCACACATCATCGGACACACTCAGGAGCTCTTTTCCAGTTTGTAGAGTTCTTACAAGTCTGTTTGGAGATGTCTCCAAAGGATGGCCAGACATCCATGTGGTGATCATTTCAGCTGCGCATAAACACACAGAGATCCCTGAACTCTACAATCTTGTAATTCACAGCGTCACTGCTGGCAAACCCCACCACTGCAGCAAAACAGCTTCTATTTGAATTACTTAATTATTGTAATTTTCATGTCCTCATTTTCATTTTCTGGATGGTGTTAGCATTTTTTTTGAAGGTATAATAAAGTACCATTCCTCAAATTAATGTTGACAATCATTGGACTAGTCTGCAAGACAGAATTTATGTCCATTAGTTCATGTTGAGTTCCGGTGCAGGATGTGGTCCTAATTGAAAGATAAAGTGTAAGATTGTGGTTAAATGTGGTCAAAAGAACAATCAAGGATGCCTTTTTTTTTAATCTTCTTACAATAAGGGCACTCCGTCTCTAATTTATGGCTGGTTCAGAACAGATTGTAGCATGATGTCAGAGTAGCAAATCTGACCCGTGTCACATTAGGGACATTTTTGTTTTTTAATTTTTCAATTATTTTTCTTTTAGCAGAAATAATTTCTGCTCTTTTGTAAATTAACATTTAAAAAAAAAGTATTTCTCTGTACCGAAAACATCAACAACAACAACAACAACAACATAAAAAAGCACCAAACAAACAAATGAACACAAATAAGAAGAAAATCATCTATCTAACTTAATAAATTTGCTAAATATCACAAACAATCCTCTGCACATGACTGAGTTCATGATCAGGCCAGTCATGTGCAGAGGATTGTTTGTGATATTTAGCACTGTTTTGACTTTTATCAGGGATCCCGATGAGAAGTGCGTTACAGTAATCCAGTCTGGAGGAGACAAACGCGTGGACCAGCTTTTCAGCATCACTCAGGGTGAGTGAAGAATGGAGTTTGGAAATATTTCTGAGATGATGATAGGAAATCTTGCAGATGTGTTTGATGTGGGATTCAAAAGTGAGTTGAGGGTTGAATCTTACGCCGAGGTTGGTGACTGATGAAGAGAGGGGAATGTCGTGACCAGAGAAGGTAATACTGGTTATGGAGGAAGACTGGGTCTGATGTGGGGTGCCAATTAAAATTGCTTTGGTTTTGGAGCTGTTCAACTGGAGAAAGTTGTTTTTCATCCACACCTTTATCTCTTCCAGACAAGCGCGGAGAGTTGACAGTGGAGATGATGATGACGATGAGGATGGAGAGGCTGCGGAGGAACGTGTCGGTTTTTATGTAGATTTGTGTGTCATCAGCGTAGCAATGGAATGAGAGTCCATATTGACTGATGACATGGCCAAGGGGGAGCATGTAAAGTATGAAGAGAATGGGGTCAAGGACTGTTCCCTGGGGGACCCCACAGGTGACGGTGTGTGTCCGGGACCTTGAACTTCCAAAGGAAATGTATTCTGTTCTGTCGGTGAAGTCGGATTGAAACCAGTTTAGGGCGGTGGCAGTGAGTCCAATGGTGTGATGTAGGCGGTGTAGGAGTATTCCATGGTCAACTGTGTCGAAGGCAGCAGACAAATCAAGGAGACTCAGGAGGGAAGGTGAACCAGCATCTGCTGCCATCCGTAGGTCCGTTGAGACTCTAAGCAGAGCTGTTTCTGTGCAGTGGGTGGAGCGGAAACCAGACTGAAAGGTTTCAAAGAGGTTGTTGTATTTGAGGTGGTCCTGGAGGTGGGCAGCAACTACTTTTTCCAGTACTTTGGAGAGGAATGGGAGTTTTGAAATGGGCCTGTAATTAGCAAAAACTTCTGGATCGAGAGTAGGTTTTTTGACGAGTGGTCTGATTATGGTGGCTTTTAGGGCAGATGGAACAAAGCCGGCCTGGAGGGATTGGTTTATTACAGCGGTGATCAGGGGACTGATGGAAGAGATATTAGTTTTCATTAGGGCTGTAGGAAAGGGGTCGAGGGCACAGGTGGAGGGTTTCTTCGTCCTGATGACAAACTCAACCTCTTGCTGTGAGATCAAGTACAAGAAAGCGTGTGACTGAAGTGTCGATTCAAGTTTCTACACCACCGGTGGAGAGAAGCAGCGCAGAAGCGGAGAGAAATAGCAAACTACCGTCTACAGAAGAGTCTGTGATCCTGCTCGGATTAATACCTGGAACTAACAAAGGTTCCTGCCTCTGCCGCCTCCTCTCAGAGTGTGGAGGTTCTCCTACCACTCACATGGACTCATGAGCTCAGTTGTTCTGTGTGCATTTTTTTTCTAAGCAATGGATGGGCTTTGTCAGGGTCCTATATATATATATTTATTTGTTGTACAGAGTATTTGGTCTCAGACTGATGAGACAGTGACATAAAAATACACAGACCGTCACACTCGCATGGACGAGTAATACAACAAAACTCTTAATCACAAAGAGGAGAACGATATCATCATGATGTTGAATGAGTTTAATCAAAAACTAGACGAAATAGCAATCCTATCCAATTTCATTCCAATTCTAGCTGTGTATAAATACAAACATATTATCGTTATCCAAACATGTGGAATGTGAAAACCAGTGGCCTCGAGACCTCATGTGTGGACATATTCTGTGGCTCATAGACGACGATATACGGAACAGTAAAAGACAAGTAACTCCTTTACTCTTCTTTTCACAGGAGACACACCTGACGGGACTCTTTCTGAACCCTCCTGTGGATCTCTGAAGAGTCACTGTCATCTAATAGTTTATGCAGATGAAGACTCTGCCCTTTGGAAGTTTTTCTATCTTATGACCCCCACATCCTTGTATTTGTGACTTTCCCACGTCTCAAGTCCGTATTCCGTAGGTGTATAGAAGATAGATTCCAGTCCAGCCCCTTTCCAACCAAACAGAACCAGATCCAGTCCTGGTCTGACGCTAGAGTCATTTTTGGAGTTGGTTCAATAAGTGAACCTTAAAAGAACTGGTTTGGTTTGCCACTATATGTGAAGGCACTAGAGCTATGTTAGTCTGTCATAGAGGCATTAGAGCCACTCCATTATGCCATAGAAACGTAGCCCTTTCACAATGTCATATAGACACTAGAACCATGTCACTATATCAGATAGGCACTATTACCATGTCATTACGTCATAGAGAAACTATAGCCATTCCACGATGCTATAGAGACACTAGAGCAATTTCACGTCATCACAGAGGCACTGACACCATGTTGTTCTGTCATAAAGACACTATGGCCCTTTAACTATGTAACAGAGACACTAGAGCCATTTCAATGTGTTACAGATGCACTAAAGCTATTTCACTCTATCACCGAGGGACTGACACCTTTTCACTATGTCATAGAGACACTAGAGCCATTCCACGATGCTATAGAGACACTAGAGACATGTCACTGTGTTACAGATGCACTAAAGCCATTTCACTATGTCATAGAGACACTAGAACCATGTTATTGTGTCACAGATCCACAACATCTGTGATTATGTCACAGAGACACCATTTCGCCATGTCATACAGAGACTATAACCCAAATCAGTATGTCACAGAAATCCTCTTGCCCCTCTTTCAGCACCAAAATTGAGGAACTATTTCAGAACCAGTGCCTATTTTGTATTTTGCAACCAGTTCTTTGCAGGTTCACAACTAAAAACAGGCTCTCAGGGCAGGAAAACTGGTGGAAGAGTGGAACCAAAATCATGGTGATCTACAAAAAAAAAAAACATAAAAAAAGAAAGAGAGGATTGAACGGTGAGGCCACCGATGTTATACTTAATGGCTGGGCCAAAAAAGTTATTATAAATAACCAAAACTTGAACAGAAATAACGACTAAAGTTTGTGATGAACTGGTAATTGTAGAAGGTTTACCGCGCCTCTCGTCTATTAAGGGCGGAGCATTTCTCAACGCTGCTGTCCAGGACTCCCCACATTTCTTACATTACATCAGTAATGTTTGCTGTGAGCGAGAGATGGTGCTGAAGGGGTGGCCAGTATCGAGCGCCACCTCACCTCCTCTGGGGCCTTGATGAAATATAAAACAGGGCTGTTTTCCCCGAATCAGCATGCTGATAATTGCATGCGACAGAAATGGATTTCCTGTCACTCCTTTGCTTCATGAAGAGGACTGAGCCTTTCCCACCTCACAATTTCTGCGCTGATTTTCAGTGCAGTGAGAGCTACTAAAGAGTCTTTTATCGGCCTTTGACTCAAGTATCATATCATCTATCAACACTCCAAAATAAGACCACTCTGCCCTCCAGGCATTTAAAAAAAAACATTTTTTTCAATCACCTGTTAAGCAAGATTTATGAACTTATAGAAAACCCATGAGGAAAATAATTAAGGCTTATTTTGGTAATCAAAGATGAATAGCTTGCCGATATCACTAATCAGTAGAATTTGATTAGAGAAGAACTTTTACAAACACACTGGAAGGATTTCTGGTTAGGGAAAGATCGAGACAGAACCGGATCAATAGAGCTCCACCAGAGTTGTTTCAACACTGAGAGAAAAGGCTACTTTGAACGAAGGTAATAGAATTAGTTGCAACTAAATATTTTAGTTTCTAACAAGTTAGATTTATGATCCTGGTGACAAAGTACATTTTGAGTCAGCATGAGCCAAAAATGTCCTTTAACTGAAGACAAAAATATGCATTCACACAAAGGAAAAGGATTAACTGTTGTAAAGGCCATACGCCATTTTTCTTACTTCGTTACAAGTTATTTTGATCATTTCCTAAAACATAATTATTTGTAAATTCTATCCAAGTATTGTTTTTTCTTTAGAATAAACTAATAAAATCCATGAAATTCTGTTACAAGCAATATTATTAATTTTTATCAAGTTGGACTACAAACTATAATTATTAATTTAACCTTTATAAATATATTTATTTCTTTCAGTCATAGGCAAATGTGACATCTATCCATCCAATGTAACCAGTTATCCAGATGTGTGTTGGGTGGTGGGGGCTGAAACCCATCCCAGATATCAGGTTAGAGTTGGGGTTCACCAAGTCTCCAGTTCAGAGATGGGTTTGAACCAAAAACCTTCTTGTTGTGACGCTGCTGCCCCAAAATGTTGGGTATTTTTTCAGCAGGTAACTACAATTAACACTATTTGTATTTTACAACAAATTTTTTTAGCAAAACAGCTGAATTTATTCTGATAAAAAGTAGACTTTTCATTTGATAAAACTAGAAAAAATAAAATCAAGCTTAAATGAACTTAAACTTAACCAAATTAATCAATTCAAGTTGCAAATATTTATTTCATTGAGTGTTCCTGGCTCACATAATTTTTCATATGCAATTCTCTTTTGATAGTGTAGTTGAATCATGAATGTACATAGAAACATACACACTCACACACACACACACACACACCCACACACATACACTGTAAGACACTGCCAATAGAGAATTGTTAATACATTTCAGAAAATGATTATAACTGATAAAACACAATTAAATTAAGTATTTTCCAGTTAAATTAATAAGTTAGATGTCAAACGTACAAACTCTGCGGTCATGTGACATGAAAACCTCTGCTTTGAAGTGAATTTACGACGTGTTTCCTTTTAAGTTCTTCTGAAGGGAATGTTATTTGCTGATGGACAAACTAAAGAAAACAGGTTTGAATGGGAAACTATGTTTTCCATTAGACTGAGATTAAAATGCTCTTTACATGATCGACATGTGTGTTTCAGTTTTTCCAATGTATAACTCAAGAAAAATTATTTCATGTTCTACCTTCACTGAATAAGTTTGTGCAAAAACAAGAGGAAGACGTAGAAAAAAGCGGATTTGTGAATGATCTCTGCCTGCATGTAGCGTAATCTTCCAGTCAACGTGTTTCATGGCGTTCACACAATCCACCTTGGAGGACTGGTCCTATGGAGGGTCACTTAGTGATCCGTGACTTACTGCTTTCAGAACAGCTGGTCCGGCTTGGATCTGTTTGTCTCGGCGGAGAAGGCATCAGATGATGATTTGGATTTGTCAGTTTCATGAGATTCTTTCTGGGTTGAGTAATTGTGGATCTGTTTGTTAGGGATAAAAAAAACGAAAAAAGATCGAGGGAAGCATCTCATATAAGGAACAATATACAAATTCTGCCACTTGCAGGCTATTCATTCGATAAATATTAAGGATACCAAGTTTAGGGATGAAGGGAAATGAGTGGTTTCACGGACCACTCGTTTCTGCAAACGATAAACGGATAGCAGTTTGGTTTGGTGAGTACTTGAAGTGTAGCATAAATTAACTATCATTACAAAACAACCCACCTTCAAAAACCCACACCAAATCTATAACTACCGTGGCCCACACGGGCAAACACATTACAAATTTAGAAAACACCTGCAAATAGACAAAACACAAGTCAATTAAGAAAACATCTTTGTTAATTTGACAACGAATGCACAGCATTTACACTACTTGCTTTAGAGACCCCAACACAACGAAAGTGTTTCCAGAGGAAACTTGAAAGTGACGCACATCTTTAATGCTTCATTTATGGAATTGAGCAGATATAATACACAAAGAAGTACAAACAGGTTTCATTTGTATTCATCCATCGTTGTTTAACTTCCTGGTCGTGTGGTCATGTGACTCAGAATCAAACCTTAATTAACGTTATGAATACAACAAATAGACTTAACCATCAACATTAACAGAAGTCTCATAGCTGCAGCAACCGATCCAAGATAAAAAAATGGCATATTGATGAGTTTCCATTATTGATGAATGAATCCGATTCTACTTCAGTGAGGGTTCCTCAGAGGTGGAAATTGATTTAGTAGCTGACGTTCTTATGACCGGTGTGTACGTAGCAACACTGGAACTCAATATGGGCGATGGTGGATAGGAGTTTTCTCGGGCCCAAGTATAATACACCTTGTTTACTGCTGCTTTGGCTACGATACACTACTGCTCTGGTTCTGTTCTTGTTTATTTTTCTGGGAATATTGTTGTGGCTATAGTTTGTACTTCCTGTTTTATTTTGAAGGTTTGATTCTGTGATTATGTCCTTTAGCACTTTGAGATTTGATCCAAATGTAAAGTGCATTATAAATTAAATGTATTATTATTATTATTATTATTGTGCTTCTCCTTTCTTTGTCTGGCTCTGAGTGTTTCCGCCTGTCTCCCTCTTTCAGTTTCTCTGTCTGTGTTCACCTTCTCTATCCTTCATGGAGACTGTCTGCCGTCTGAGAATGCTCTCTTTGGGAGTTGCTTGAAAGAACTTTCACAAAACCAGCTTAATTTAGCCCCTAAAATAAGAATAGTCCGTTAGAAACATTCTTGACAAGATTAGTTTTCATCTTAGATAAAACATTTGATGGAATTCCTAGGAAAAAAAAGGCTTTTTTTCCTCTTATTTTCTTAACGTTCTTCTCAGTGTATTATAAGTCAGACTCCTTGACCGGTCAAGTCCCAGAATCTCCGCTTTGATGAGAAGTTTTTGTCTGGGCCTTTTTCCATCCCTGTATTCAAATATGAAGTCTCGTAGTGAGGGAAACACTGGAGAGCAATTTTGTTGCCAGTCAGACCAGAATTTAAGCTTTTCCATCATGGCCTGAGTTTTATCCAGTACATTAAATACTCTCTCTGAGAGACCCTCCGGTTTAGATACAATCCTGACAGCCACCACACATCAGTCAGGAGTAACCGGGTTAAACAATCACGGCCCATTTCATTTCATCTTTGTTTCATTCCAAGAGGTCAGTTTTTTTTCTTCTTTTTTGTTTAGTATTTTAACAGAGTTCAAAATATTCTCTATATCATTGACTGCATCAGTTGTCAGACATTTAACCGTAATTCTATAAAAACACAGAGCTGTGACATGACGTGTGTGTGTGTGTGTGTGTGTGTGTGTGTGTGTATGTGTGTGTGTGTGTGTGTGTGTGTGCGCGCATGTTTTATTTACTTTTTTGCAATTTGTTCAATGATAAGTGTAATCAAAAGCTCTGCTATGTTCACATGTGGTTATAAACCTTTTTATTTTTCCTTTTGAAAATACACCCAATGACTATAAAGAAGGACAGTGAAATAAGATAAAATATAATTAATAATTAAAAACAACAAATAAATAAAAAGTATGATCCCACGTTCCTCTATTGTACAGATATTATATTATTATAGGACTAATATATTTGGTCTTTACTATTCAAGAAATTGAAACTTATATGAATCATTCAAAGGGTAACAAAGGAGAGAACCCATGCAGACACGGAGAGAACATGCAAACTCTGCACAGAAAGGCCGACAGAGGTGGGTTCAAAACCTGTTTCTTGTTTTCTTCTTGAATGAAGCAGCAGGGCAGCAATTTACCCACTGTGTTACGGTGCCGCTCTTTTCTATTGATGCATAACATTTCCATCTGACACATTATAGTGAAAAAACCTGTTATCTTCCTTAGTTCCTGCGTCGGGCTTGCTGTATAGTAGACCCAAGAGGGACGATGGTTGGAACTGGAATAATGTGTGTGTACACCAAGATGTCAGAGAGTGATATTAGTTCTAGAAAAGCGTATGTGTGTGTCTGTGTGTGTGTGTTTGTTTGTGTTTGTGTTTTTGAAAGTGTGGTTGTGTATGTGTGTTTGTGTGTGTGTGTATGTGGGTGGGTGGGTGTGTGTGTGTGTGTGTGTGTGTGTGTGTGTGTGTGTGTGTGTGTGTGTGTGTGGGTGTGTATGTGTGTGTGTACGTATTAGGGATTGTGTGCGTGTTTGTTTGAGTGCTTGTGTGTGTGTGTGTGTGTGTGTGTGTGTGTGTGTGTGTGTGTGTGTGTGTGTTAGTACAAGTGGAGCAATCACAGTATCCAGATCCACATCCTACTGTGTTGCGTTTATAATTCCTCCCTCTGAGTGTTTTTCTCACAAGATGAAACACCGTATTGGCATTTAAAATCTTGATAAAAAAATGTAAATATAAAAACTTTCACATTTCCATTGATGATTGACAAAGCAAAATTTTAAAACCTAACCCTTCATCTCCACTGGCTGCTCTCAATTTAGCCAAACAAAGTTATTCACCTAACAGGAAAATGCAGCTCCACAGTTATGAACATTGTCTGTAGGAGAATTAACAATCCTATTTATTTAAGCTGCTTATAAATATGCCGACTGACAGGCAGGTTTTGCAGCGGGCTCTTGATTATACAGGAACTTCAAAGATTCTTCAACAAAATGGTGAATTTGTGTTTGCTTGATATGATAATTTCTTTTCCACACACACACATTCTTATAAGTCAATTACTAAACACCCACTAAGCATTTCCTGTATATACCGCGGCAGCATATGCGGATGTGTTATCGTACATTGAATTGATGTTTAACTCAAAGGCTCCTCTGATATGAAGCACAGCTCTGAGCTATATAAACTATTAGCAATGCTTCTAAGCATAAACACCATTTGACCCAGTTGTGACCTCACGCTGATTCAGGAGTGGACACGCATGAGTGAATGTGACGGCGCCGTAATAACTGCTTTTAAAATATCTGCAACACAGCGTGGACATAAAAGGGAATGTTTTAAGCGAGGCGGCTTTCCGCTGCCAGCTTCATTAAGACGGTAACATCGAATACTTCACTGTGATATAATCCAATCCTGTTTCCAGGGCCACAGGCTTTCGGCAATAATCAAGAATACAGGTAGATGCAAAATAACTTAATTCCACAGATTAGCAGGAGTGCATATAAATTAAGGACATGAGGAGAAAAGACACTATAGGATCTGAAAAAGCAGCGAGTCTCAGTACACAGAGGAGTTACAGCAGTCCAGATCAATGCGGCACTAATCCATACTTCAATAAACGACTTAATACTCCACTCATTTGGTATCAGTACCTATTAAAAAGTATTGATTATGTAATGTTTTATGCAGTTACAGGATCCTACAGGTGCACCCTCTGCACTTAAACAGCTTCGTGTTTGTTCCGGTTAACAGAACGCGGGGACAACAGAATCCCACCGAGGCGTCTTCCTCCTGACTGCCTCTGTAAACATTGAAATTAGGAAGACATCAATTATAGCATAGGGGCTCATTTATTCATTGAAAGGTCTGGATCCACGGCTGCATTCTGGCGGTGAGAGAGGTTGGTTCCATATGGTTGCTTTCACACTTTTGTTGATATACTAATCTCGCAAAAGTTTAGGTTCTTCTGCTTTGATTAATATAGGCTATCAATCAATCAGTCAATCTAAATGTATTTGTATAGCAGCAGTATAGCAGATGTTGTGTTTGCTTGCTTAAGGGGGATTAAAAAGGATTTAGAGGATGTAGAGACTACTGCACACCATTTTAAAAAAATCACCAATAAACTAGAACTACGCTGTCGGCCCCGACGTATGGTATGTCCCTGAAAAGTCCACAATCTCATTTGTTGTACACGCAATCCGCCTTATAGAATGTGAAGTTATGTTGATAGTATTCCAAATAAGAAGCTCCCCAAACAGAGTAAAATATGAGCTATTATATTAAAATATAAACAAGATAGATCTCCTCGAGGTGATTCATTGGACCAAAAATGGACTAAATTGGATCAATGGTGAAGAAATTATTGCCCAAAAACTTTTGAAGGTAAAGGCTTCCATAGTGTCAGAAATATAAAACCGATCTTTCCCAAAATCAATACACAATTCATGCTGAAGTGTATGAGGTTATAAAGATTGAATATGATCCATAAAATCATTTTTTAAGGTATATTCAGAAAACCATTTTTTTCGCAAAAAAAGTTTAGCCTAGCAAGAAAAAATATTAACTACTACAGGAAGAGCCAATGCATACAAGATAGATCTCCACAATAAAGAGTCGATTCATATTCATCAAATCTGGATAACAATTTGGAAATTATGGCCGAAAACATTTGGATATAATAATCCACCTAGTGCTGGAAACGTACAACTTGTACTTTTCCCTAAATCATTTCTTCACAATTAGGTCTATGTGGGTATAAAATTTGAAAAGGATCCATGAAATAGTTTTTGAGTTGGGTGGATGCTTCTGCAGGGACTGCGATGATGATTCCATAATATTCCCGAGTTTCCGGGATATAAATATGACTTATGAAAAAAATTTACTATTACAGAGAAATAAAAATACTACCAACAAGACAACAAAAGAAGGAAACAGACATAAGTATGCCAACGTTGACAACAAGGGTAAATCCCTGAAGAGTTTCCAATTCCCCTGCATTGGGGATTTGTAACCAATCCCCTTGACTGAACTTGTAAAATTAAATGTGAAGTTATGTCCTAAAAAATCTGTTTCATAAATAAAAATAAAAAGTTCCTCCTTATGACTAAAATATGAACTATGGAATATGTAAGATAGATCTCCTCAAGGTGATTCATATGCACCAGATTTGGACTAAATTGGACCAAAGGTCATGAAATTATCGATCGAAAACTATTCCATATAATACCCCCTAGTGGTACAAATATGCAGCTGATATTTGCCAAAATCAATCCGGTTCTGCCTCACACCACGACTTATCAAATTTGATCAATTGAACAATGATCAGAGTAAATATTGAAGACTGACTGATGGAAAATGTTGTGAATAAATAAGTATAAATATTAAACCCATGGCACTTACATTAATAGCCAGACTGAATGAATAAATCATTTTTAGTTGAGTATTCTAAACGACTTTTTTCTACATGAAAAAAGATGGTGTCTACTCCTCTCGTAAGCTCGATATGTTTTCAGCACTTTAGAACATATAAATGTTCTACTACTCTCTGAGGAAAGCTGAAAGAGAAAAATCAAAGGATCCGAGGAATGCTTATGAAAAAAAACAGAGGAACCTGCTGGTCGTACAAATGAGCACTAGTCTCCCGCTGCTTCTCAGAGAGAGTATCGGTCTTACTTTGGAGGTGTCTTTCAAATTGTGATATTTGAACGCAAGCCTTGAAATTAAATTTGTTCAATTTGCAGGCCAGTTTTCACCAAAATTCAAAACTTCTGTTTCATCCTGGTCCAATGAAATCCAGGCTTTAATGTTTAAAAATATGGTAAAAAGTCACCAGGATAAGCAGCCATAGAGAGATAATAGAGTGATATCAGCATGGCTATAGAAGAAAATGCTACACCGTCGAATGACACTTATTATTTAAATTGTTTCTTTTTTTATCTCCTCAATCGGCTCCCATACATGTCAATTTCAAGTACTGTAGAGACTGTAACATCAACATCAAATTCAGAGGTTAATTTGAAAGAGGAACCTAACGTCCACAACCTGGACTGTTTCACTATATGAATCTGAACGAATCCCCCTTATGAACCTGAACTATTTCACTGCGTGAACATGGACTGTTTCACCGTATGAACATGAATGATTTCACTATATGAACCCGGACTATTTCACTGTAAGAGCCTGGACTGTTTCACTATATGAACCTGGACTATTTCATTGCATGAAGCTGGAACGTTTCACTGTAAGAACCTGGACTCTAACAGATTTGACCATGAACAGTGGAGCTACTCCATCTTCCTGTCCAGTGGTAGAGATTATGATTTCATTGTGACATATAACTTGCTTTGCATGGGTTACTTCCACATTTGCATATCTACAGATTTATTTCATCGGGCACATTCCTGGTGTTTCCTATGAGAGTTTTTTGTTTTTTGTTTTTGCAGTTTAAAAAAAAAAGTTTTGTGAATTGTGCCACATTCATAATCCTGCTCCGTGTCTTCCTCCAGAGATCCTCTCCCTCGTGGCGGCTGCTCGGTGTATCACCGCCGTGGCGTCCGCTCTTGCGTCCCCTTGCAGGAGTCTTGTGGTTCGCGGCGGTTGCTAGGCGCCTTGTTCCTGGCATCTTTGCCTTGCATTGCAGTCTTCCTCCTCTTTCTGGCGTATGGCATACCCAGAAATTTAAACATCTAGATACACAGCACACCATTCACCTTCCAGCTCCTCATGTAGTCAGGTGTTCCTGATTAAAATCCGCGCGGTGGACGCAGACACACGTCGTATCAGGCCAACACTAAACATAACACATATCACAAATCTGCAGAGGACGTAGCGATGATGTTTTCCTAAAATCATATAAATAGAGAGAAGAAATGAGCTGACTGTGATAAATGTGCTACGTGTCCCCCGAGAGTGATATTCGTTTGAGTCATGTATCTTTTTCTTCTTCTTCTTCGTCTTTCGGCTGTTCCCGCTCGGGGTTGCCAATGCGGATCACCTGTTTCACCTGCTGACTGCACCAGTGATGTTATTCATTACCCTGGAACCAAACCTATTCGGTTTGCAAATCAGTTTTGTGTTCCACATATGGATTTGGCATAGGTTTTACACCGGTTGCTATTCCTGAAACAACCCTCCCCATTTATCCGGACTTGGAACCGGCACTGGAGGTACACTTTCTCTTGACCCCCTTTTGGCTGGGTTAGTTTGAGTCATGTATAATAATGTATAATTACTGTAAAATCCCCCTGTTGCCACCTTGCGGAGAGGGATATCTGGAAATCCCTTCTTATCCTTCTGCCACTGCGACCCGGCCTCGGATAAGAAAAATTAATATATGTTTATTTCCAAACATAATTTGAATAAAATAGGTTAAATTAAAAGAGGCAAAATGCAGTCCATAAGTGCTGCTAATTGCAGGCAACAAATGTTATCAAGTAGTCACATGGAAATCAACAAAGAATTGTGGGTGATATGTAGGAGTAATACAGCTGAAAAAACAATGAAAAAAGAACCTCTGCCATGGCTTCCATAGAAGATACGAAGAGCTTCTGCCAAGTAAGGTTAGAAAGTCTTATTTTTTTGCCAACTATTCCCATTTTTATTCATTTATTGACCATTAACCACTGCATATAGCACCTTTATAGCACACATACAACCCATGTTTGTTCTGATTGACAGTTGTGATTATTTAATCAGGCTATGATTTAATGATTTGAGTCCAAATGTGCTTTCTGAACTACAGCCAAGAAAGAAACGCGTCAAGTTGCCAAGGTTTTTCAGGCAGGACAAATGCAATTGGAGATGACACAGAGATTTGGCTTTGGAGGGTCTGCAGAGACCTGCGACACTCTGTAAGTCATTCTGCTTGTAAAGGTCAGGCTGGTGTAGTTTCACTACCGTTTATCTCCAGATTAGTGCATTCAGTGTCTGACACACGCTCATGGCTAACAGGTGAATAGGATCAATATTCACTGATCAACATGAACACTGGGAGAGAAATGATGGACCTCCTCAGTGCTTGTTATTGTAAGATCTCAGACAAACAACAGTCTGACAAAACCACTCAGCCTCCTGGAGCATTAATGACCAACTTCTTCGCCATTTCTTACAATTTAATCCAATTGAACCCGGCTCCATTTCTCCTGTGGAATATAAAATAGACCCTGTAGAACACATTTTTTTTAAATGCTGCCCCCTGTAACATATCTATAATGTTGTCTTTAGCTTTTATGGTATATTCCATACCAAACTCATGTTTTTAAAATAATCCAGTTTGACAGTCTTTTTGTTTTCCTTTAGAGTTCCTTCTTTTAATTACATTTCCACAACATATATCTAAATTGGAAATGGATAAATATGGCTCCATATTTGCTACTACCGTCCAGACCGCTCCTTTAAAAACTCAAGCTCTTCATAGACTTTTAATCCTTATGGTCTCAACATGTCAGTCACCAAATGTGAAGTTGATCGGGTCAAAACCTGGACGAGTTTGATGAAGTACTACAAGTGGCAATTACTATTAAAAAAAACAACACATCCGATAACATCACATTGAGGTCAAAATTAATATCTTAATATGAATTCATTTAATAATTTCCTGTCAGGTTTTTGTCATAGACTTTTTTTGGTGGATCCAGATATAAAACACCCATAATACACATAATACACCTATTTTAACATAACTGTGTGCAAAGTTTCAGGAGTTTATGAGCATTACAAAGCCCCCAATATTATGAAATAATAATAATAATAATAATAATAATAATAATAATAATCATAATAACAATAATGATAATAATAGCAATAATAATAATAATAATAATAATTATAATAATCATCATCATAATAACAATAATGATAATAATAGCAATAATAATAATAATCAGCATCATAATAACAATAATGATAATAATAGCAATAATAATAATCATCATCATAATAATGATAATAATAATAACAATAATAATAACAATAATAATACTAATAATCATAATAGCAATAGTAATTGTAATAACAATAATAATAATGTTAATAAAAATCATTATAACAATAATAATAATTATAATTATAATAATATTGATAATAATAACAATCACTACAAAAGAAATAGGGTCCTCACACTTGAATTCTCTATTAAATATAAAATAACAATAATTTTAATAATACAAATAATAATAATAATAATAATAATAATAATAATAATATTAATAATAATAATAATTGCTACAAAAGCAAAAGGGCCCTCACACTTTCAGTTCTCGGGCCCTATTAAAAATAGTAAATAACGTGATACAGCTGGTATGGTTTAATGGTTACAGATATCATTGTACAACAAAGGCAATTTTGTAGGCAGGCTCAATGTGTACTTTCGGGTAGCCAATGCAGGAGGCAAACAGTTAGAATTGAAATCAGTTTTTATCTTGTAACCAGATTTCACAAACATAAAATGCCCTTCATTTCTGATAATTTCCTTTAAAAAAAACAAACATTGAAGTTCACTTATGTGGAGGACTATGTTGCGCCGCGGGGCTGTGGTCTCCGGAGTCCTGTCATCTGCATCGCACACCATTATCAGCCATGACTAATTCAGAACGTGGCCAAAAGGCTCTAAATGTGTGATTAAATATTAAAAAGGGCCACGGACTATCCACCCACCTCACCTCAGCTATTCCTTTGCAGCATTAAAGCAGAAAAGCGCTGAAGCAGTCGGGGTTTAGGCTTCAACTGGACACACTGGAGCTCCAAGAGTTTGGTCTTGTCATATTTGACATGTGCCTCTGCAAGCATCTTGTGAGTTTCAATAAATGCATGTGAACTTTATACAAAGAAATACCGCATTATTCTCTGTGCACTCATGTAATCTTTCTTTTCAGTTGTTGATTTGCCTAAATTGCTTGTTTGGGTGAACTTTAGTTGCTATTTAATCTCCAACTGCAGCATCTTTTCATTTGGCTTTGTGCAGCTAAGACCTGAAAACACTGTCAGACATAAAAACGAAAATTTGAGTGTGACCTTTTTGGCTGTACTCATCTATAGGACTTGGCAAAAGCAGCTGCTGTTACTGTGAAAGGTTTGTGCGTGAGTATACTGCCATTACTCATAAATCACATTTATTCACTGTCTGATATAAACAAATCATCCAAAACTTACAGAAGCCTAATTCCTTCAAAGTTTTAATGCCACTATGACTTTAATGACTTTGTGCCATTTATACTAAAAACAAAGCACATTTTGTGTGATCCCCTGTTCCCAGATACATCCAGGCCTTGTTGGGCCCGATGTGCTGAGCTGAGATCTGGCACCGGTCCAGTTCTGCTGTTGCTCGGATGTTAACTGCGGGGGGAAGGCTAGGAACCATCCAAGCCAGAGAAATCATCGCTGCTCACATCTCATTCCCCCACAAACACATATTTCTGCTGAAAGAGGGAGAAACCGGCGGCTGAGATGTGAATATGTGTCAGCTTGTGGAGCGTACAGTGGATAATGTGATAGTTGCAGTGTGTGAAAAGATTGTGAACGTGTAGCTCTGCGCTCCCTCACTGAATGAGGGCAGACCTTTACATGTACCTCTAAGGATGTGTTAGCTGCTGCCTCCGGTGTCACCGGTCCTTCAGTCAGCAGAACTTTAGCGGCTCAGAGTCGACAATAGATTTCAGTGATTCCATCAGCATGGGAGCATCACCTAGCATGAAAGCAGGAGATTTTTACCACCTTGTCTTAGTTATGTGTGTGAAAAATGATTCTGAAGCCACTTCCATTTTACATGATCTGATTGGATGTTCAAGTGTTCCCAGCATGCATTGCAGCTCTGAGCATAGTCTAACGCTAACTATAAATCTCTAGTGGACAGTATAGATTCAGATTTGTAAAACCCTAATATGGTAAAAAACATTGTAACATATGGACAGAGAGTTTCTGTACTTCTTCACCTCACTTTTTTCTTCTTTTTCGTCACGTTTTCATTGAATTATTTCAACTGTGCATCCAAACATTTCCTGTGGTACTGCTGTTTCCTCCGTTTCGTTTGTGTCTGCAAGCTCACACAAATTGTGCACTAATATAAATATTTACCTAGTTGCAAATTGTTTACTTCAACAACATGCAACTATGTATATAGCTTACATTTGTACCTATATTTATTTGCACGGTTATATTTATGGTCAGTCTTCCATTTTTGCTAACCAACAGTGCCGAATTTAAAGTAAATCAGATCAACAGTTAGGAAATGATGTTTAAAAAATACAATTTGTTGCAGAGGAGCTCCCACTTGTAAAAGAAATAGGATTTTGTAGGGTAAAATATTCTATATAAAAGGCAGACCTTCTCAGGTCAATCCATATATACGAAGTTTGGATCTTAATCGGACCGACATTTAGGAAGTGATCTCTGCAAAACAGTGTTTTTTTATAAAAAGCAATTGTGAATAAAATATGAACTCTTAGAGTAAAATATGATGGATACAAGATAGGTCAATATAGAAAGTCAATATAGGTATGAAAATGATGAATGAATGAATGAATGAATAATCATTTAGGAACGAAGGATCTACGGAGACGGCAATGACAATTCCGTAATATCTCTGACTTTTTGGGGATATAAAGAATTGAACTTTGTTATATTTCTATCGTTTCAGCTGCGGCAGTTATCGAAATGTTTTGGCGCAAATTCATTGGTTGTTTTGTTTCATGGTGTCACTGTGATATAATGACTTTATGGCCTTTTTATAGAAAAAAAATAATTGGTCGAGGGAAGAAATATCGGTGTTTTTCGTGTTTAATCACAGATTCATCTCACATAGTAACAAGTAGAATGTTACTGACACCGATTATACAAATACATCTGATTGTTGCAGAGCTATTTGAAGTTTATTTCCGGTATGTAATTCAGGCGAGGTTTTAAACTCGCGAAAAAGCGTGTCACATTATTCCCAGGGTTTTGAATAAACGCAGTTTTCACCAGCACTGCAGTCTTTCCCTGAGTTCTTTCGGCTTCTCCTTCCCGCAAGTGTTTAGAAAGGATTAGAGGACATTTATCTTTTCTTGTTTTTCGACCCCAGCTCTGAAGTTTCCGGACGTCCCTGCAAGAGGAAGGTCATGGGGTTTGAATATCCTTTGTGCTTCTGAAGCAATCTGCTCATTAGATTACAATATATTTGTCTTGATGTAAGAATTGGGGCTGGATGGCAGCACAAAGAGGAAGGACGAAGGATCAGCACATTAGAATAGAACCTGTGTCAAGCATAAATATTCATGATTTATTTCACAGCATGTAGACAAAAGCACTGGTCAGGGGTTACATTTTTCATCTAGCAGGTGGTGGTAGATGAAAGGTCAAGGGTCATTAGTTTATTGATTGGCAATATTTGCGTACATGGTCAAACTAGAGGTTCAGAAGTGAGCTGCGTAGCCCCTATTAACGCTCCGAACAGCCACCATCTATGCATCCTGTAGATTATTCCTATATGATCTAATCCCGGAGTCCCCCTGTGCTAATTTGATTATCAAGAATGAAGCATATTTATCATATGAGGAGCATATAATTTGACTTAATGACTTCACCTGAGGCTTCATCACAGGCAGGATCTCAGGTTATAAAGCATTTATGGAACAGCCATAAAATCAGTATTAAGACATAAAAGCTGCTGTCATCCCATTTCCCAATGCTTTCCGACATCCTTGTTGTCCCCTTGGCTCCACATTCATCGACACTAAAGATGCAAAGATCTACACTTTCTTCAAAACAACTGTGAAAAAAACGCTGTGTGGGTTATTTTTGCTAGATGTATAGACTACATTCAGTGGTGGGTTAATACTCAGGTGCAAGCAGACCGAGTATTTGTCGGTAGAATCGTTCATTTGAAAATACCACCAGCTTATCATTTGCAAAAATTTATAGCAATCTTATATTTAATCAAAGTGCTACAAATCATCCAATCAGGGAAGAAAGTCGCCCACCTGGAGTCAGAATCTGCTCGAGGTTTTCTGCCTTGCTTTCAGCAACCCAGTGATAAAACATCTGCTGCAGAGTTCTGCAGAAATTAAAGTTCTGGGTCTCCTAAGAACAAGCAGGCAGCAGTCAGACCTTTTCTGGTCGACAGTATCTGCGTTTTTGGTCCAGTCTAATTTATTCCCCATGTGGACACCCAGGTTCTTGCGCTGTATGCCATGGTGGAGGAGCAGTCGGCATTCCTTTTCTTGGGCTGTTAAAGAACCGCATGCACACACTCTCATCTTGATTACCTGAGCCTGTCTAGAATAAACCTGGTAGCATGAGCTTAGACTTACCTTCTCAGAAGGGCTAAGCTGTGACTGATGGTTCGGACGCTTTTTTAAGCATGCTTCATGGAATAGAATGAAGACATTTTCTTGAAGCTGCTTCCTGCATTGTCTTATTATATTTCACAGTGAGTGTTTGAAAGCCGCTGTCGGCCGTGGGGAATCCTTTGTGGTAATGCAATAATTACCACTGTGTAGTGGATCTTATTCTACCTACATAGATTTTAGTTTCGAACTGGATTGGAAAGGTCAGTTACGTATTTCAGACACTAGAGGGAGCTTTATCTCCAAAATTTGGCTTCTCATAATTTCTCAAACATTGGTCTGATTTGGTCCAAATTTAGCGCATATGACTCAGCCTGAGCAGATCTATTTTAAACAATTGTGTTTCACTCTTAAAGTTCATATTTTACACAATAGGGTTCACTTTTACTCACATTTTTGGACATAACTTCACATTAGGTTTGAGGAGTTCTATCAGAGGGATTGCTTGCAAAACACACGGGATTAGAGGCTTTTCCGCCAAAACAAAAAAGACAGCGCAAGCCTAGTAATTTATAAGCAGCTCCAGTTTGTGCATGAAAAACTGTGAACATATCGATACTAAATCCATGGAAAAACTCATACAATCTGTAATGAGAAAGTGTGTCCTAAGATGAGCTCCCAGGTCTTCCATCACAACCACACAGTCACCGCCGTAATGATGGCTGTGGTTTTAACACACCGGCAGGCGACGTTGGCATTGAAATAGATCGGTCAGACACGAAGGTGCTGCAGCCGTGGACAGTCCAGGAAAATCATTTGATTTCATGACATCAAAGATTCTCCCATCAAACACCATGAATAAAGAAAGAACCTGAAACTACAACGATATTAATTTGTGGGATATTGGCAGCATCAGAGTGACCAGTTTTAGCTGTCAGTCATTGCGCCCGTTGGGTCATTCGGCGGCGTACTCTTGTCGTCCTTGGGAACTGTGCCTCTTTTCATTATTACTTGGACATTTTTTTCATCAGCGTCTGCTTCCTGCCTGGAACACGACTTTAGAATAGATGATCATTTTCCAAGGTTCTCTGAAGGTCTCCTGGGGCGAAGGAGAACTTGTTTAGAGCCTTGGCGGCTCCGTCCTGCTCCAACAGGCCTCTGTCCTAATCCGGTTTATTAAATTGCCGTCATAGTGTGTGAATCATGTGAATAAAGTTTCTTGATACAAAACAAACTAAACCAGAAATCACTGGTGAACTCGACTTGTTGGCAGGGATGGCCTTCAATGCTCTCCTTGAACTATTAGCGGTTACATAAAAAGAAACAAGGCCTTTTGCTGTCATCCCCAGCATGAAGAGTATATCCCTGAATAGTCCCCTATCCCCTGCGTTGTCTAAGCAACGCCCCTGATTTACCTCCATCAAAATAATGAGTAGTCAGGTCCGTGTTTTTCATAAAGAACACTCCCCTTGCGAGTAAAATATAAATGTTTAGAGTGAAATATGATATACAAGACGATAAAACATCATCCTATGTATCATACAAGATGATGTATAAGCTACAAGATTAATATGCACCAAAGTTGGACCAAAAACAGACCAACAAACACTAGGTTATAGTTGAAAAACGATGTTATTCGGAAAATAATTTTGAATCATATGCACCAAATTTGGACTAAATACGACCAACAGTTTGAAGTTATGGCCTGAAAAATTTCCGGGATAACGGAACTATACAACCGACCTTTCCTAAAATGAACTCAGTTCTTCCTCGCACTAAGGTCTATTTAGGTAAATAATTTGAAAAATTATCCACTCTTAAGTTATGTCTGTAAAACAGTGATAATTTTGGACATTTTTTATGGCCCTAGACTATCCCTCCTCTTCACGTGTCCAAAGCATCTCAATCTGGCCTCTCTTACTTTATCTATTAGACGTCTAACCTGAGCTGTCCCTCTGAGGTGCTGGTTTCTAATCCTGTCCATCACCATGGTCCCAAAGAAAAGCTCAACACTTACAACTCTGCCACCTCTAACGCTGCCTCCCGTCTTTTCCTCAGTGCCGCTGTCTCTAAACAATACAGCAGAGGTATGTTCACTATCATTGTAAACCTTCTTCACCTCTTTACCACAGGCCCTGTTGCTCTCAACAGTTGAGCCCAGGTCTGACCTTCATTCCTCTTCTTTCCACCTCTCTACATTTTCTTCCATCTGCTCTTACTACACGTCATAATGTTATCTGCCAACATCATACTCCACGGAGACTTCTGCCGGCCCTCATCTAAGAGCCTGTCCATTACCGTAACAAACAAGGGGCTATGAGCCAATCCTTGAAGCAGTCCCACTTCCTCCTTGAAACCATCCGTCACTGCTACTGCACACCTCACTGTTGTTTTTCTGCTCTAAGACATACCCTGTACCACTCTATAAAACATTCCTATCTATAAAACATATTCAGATCTTTATTCATTTATTAAATGAATGAAATAGTAAAGAATTTATTATTTTCATAATCTACAAAAAAAACTTCAATCATAGACAAGAAAAATTTCGTTTTTGTAAATAATCCTTTTATTTTCAACTACTGGAGAAAGCAAAAACATGATATAAAACAATTACACCTGATATTTTCCTTTTAATTCTATCAGGCTAATTGGAAATCTCATAGTGTACATAAAAGTTGATCCGAATCAGCTTAGAGCCCTTTTAATTACAGTTATAAATGGACAAGATTTGAATCATCCTCAATATGTCCAAGATCCGCGTCAAAATCCATGCATACTTACGTCAGCGAAATGAAAAAATAGTTTGTCCAGATCAGCTCCAAAATATTTTCTTCTTGCTTTTCATTAAAGTTTCTCAAAACTTGAACAGTTCATTGAAAACTGTGTGTCATTTCTGTGTCATCCTGGTAACAAACATATCAATTCCTTGGCCCCAGGAAAATATCATCCAGTTGTTTACATTTGGATAAATTATTTATTGAAGACTCTTTTATACGTTTGGTCTGAATATCAGAAACGGGCCACAACTGCTTTAAGAGCTGCAGTAGTAAAGAGTAAAAGGGAAGAAAAGGTCTCGTCTCCTTCAAGTTTTTTTTATGCAATTACATCAGAGCCATTTAAACAGAACCACAAAAGCTCTGTCTTATGTTTAGAGCACATTTAAACAAATGTTCTCTTGTGTGCATGTAATTAAAAAAAGATAAAAATGTCATTAATACACAGCCTGCGTGCAGACACACACAACACTGAAGCCTAATCCAGCTGAATGAAGTCTGCTTTCACACTTTTTAATCCATTGCTATGCAAATTACCTCATCCATGTCCAAACTCCATCAAAAACCCTCCGCCAGTTCATTGTTTTCTCCTTCTTTCTGATGAAGGCAGACTTAAAGCAGCCTCAGACTACATTAAAATCCCTTTGCATCACACACAGACACTGTATTCTCTTGATTGCAAACATGCAAACAGTATTATGACATCAAAACAGGTTGTTTACTCTTCAACAGGAACTGGTGGCTCTGCTCCTGTCAACAGCAGCTAGTTTAAGTTGGCTTCAAGAGCCGGGATGTGTAGTATCACTCAGTGCTCTGTTGGTGTCTCTCTCATCAGTTAACAAACCTGTTTGATGATACTCAAAGTCAGATAAGGAGATTTGTGTGTTTCTTTAAACGCATCATACTTCCAGTTGACCGGGACCAACCAAAGTGCAACATCGGATTTCTCCTATGGTCACATGTACTTCAAGCAGAGAAAGGAATTTTGCTAATATTTGCCTTGAATGATCATGTGGTGGTAGTCACACAAAACAACAAAATGTCCTCACCAAGAAACAAAAACAAAAAACAAAATGGAAAAATAATTTTTTTTTCGTATGCATTTAATGATTTAATATTGTAGTTGCTCTAAATTTTACATAATTCACCATTTAGTCAAGCATGTTTTTAAGCAGTAAAAATATTTAAAAAAAAAAAAGAAAATCAGTTCTATTATCATTATTAAATTCTATATTTTGTGCAATATATTCAATTTGAATTGGAGTAGCTCAGCCTTTTGGTAACACATTTTTTTAGAACACTATTTGACCTTTTTGATTGTATGATGTTACACAATTCTGCTTAGTGAGGCCTCAAATGCTGTAATGCTGTAAAAAAAAAAAATCATACTTTTCAAATAGGACTTGGATAGTTATATTTTTTATTGATGCTTTTATCTGCTTTTACTTTGTAGCACTTTGAGATTTGATCCAAATATAAAGTGCGTTATAAATTAAATGTATTATTATTATACATGCTGCTTCTGGGTCATATCATAAACAGTACAGTCAAAGAACTCACCTTTTTCAATGAGAAATAGCAACTCAAAATGTGCTCAACTGAGGAATTTAGCCGGGTTATAGTGTTAAACATAAAGAACAAGACCGTCCACCTTCCAAAGAACTAGTGTTCGGTTCTGGTCTTGGAGTGTCACAGTGTAATCCTGAGTCAGGAGTGGACTGGGTGATTTTATGATGACGTGAGAGACTTTTGACAAGGGAAAAACTGTGAATCTTAGATGACTAGGTCAGAGCATCTCCAGAACTGCAGGTTCTGTCGAATGTTCCTGGACTGCAGTGGTTATTTTAACTTAAGGCTCATATGAAGTACATACCCAAAATAAACTTACAATAGTTCCACAACTATCAAAAATAACCATGTTGTCTTTGGACAGATAAGACTGTAACAGTGAACCTGTTACTTTTATGTGTAAGTAATCTGTTCTTAAACACAAAGAATACTGATATTTCTAATCTAGCCCTAGTTTGTTTTTTCATAAATAAAAAAGGATATAACATCATTATATTAGAGTCAAACCATGAAAGCTAACAATATGTGTATTTGCTTATAAACTCCTAGTTTAACTAGTGTATCAAATCTGACAGATATACCACACAGTTCATGTTTTTCTACACAGTTTTATGGGATAGGACCAGATGATCTCCATCTGGCATAGTCGGCTAGACAATGGAACTGAAATGTGCCAAAAATGGGATTCTGAGCCCGGAGAGGGATTTTGGCTATAAATATCAACTATGTACAAGAGGGATTATATACATACAATAACCTTTAGCTCTGTGTTTATATCAGGTCCTTTAAGTGGAAAAAATAAGTGCCAGTACTCAACTTAATTACCTGCATTCGAGGAATTTACTGAAGGGCGATGAAACAAAGGTGACTTGACTTCCATCGGAGAAGACACATTGTTGTCTTTTGCAATGAAAGCGGCGCTCAATATTCCCTGTGAACACAAACAACAGAGACAAACATGGAAAAGCCCTTTGAGATTTGATCCCTATGTAAAGTGTGTTGTAAATAAAATGTATTATTATTATTATTAAAGGAGAGGGAATCCAACCAAATGAAAATTAGAGGTGTAACATACGCATGGAAATCAATCTAGAGACATACTGCTGTGCTGGATTAACTCAATTGTCTATTCTCACAAAACAGTGGGTAATAGTTATGTATTATTATACATTTGTTGGTAGCATAAATTTAGAAAGACATTTCTGGGAGGACCAATCTACATTACTCATGATGAATAAAATGTAAATATAGGTACAGAAATGGCAGCACTATGTTGTGGGGCTTAATAGAATTGTCAGGTTTTTGAATGAAGCATCTCACAGCTCACATCTTGGCTATCCAAGGCAGCGGTAGAAAGAGATAGAGAAAAAAGAGTCTCGGGCAAAAAATTAGTTAGTTATGAATGTGACGATAAATTTAGAGGAGATATTACATTACATAGTAAATTAATTTAGTACCAACTTTTTGTACTTTAGAAAAATGAAACATGCAATATCAGCAGAGTTAACACATATAGTAGAATAAAGATGTAAACAAAAAAAAACAAGTTTAAACAGTAATATTAAATCGTACTCTGAAAAGAAACATTCTGCATGCACTCAGTAACAGAAGACAACGGTTACTATTTTCAAAAAATAAGATGTCAACCTACTTAATAAAGCTCTTGCTTCACATGCCGTCTCATTTGCAGATCTTCTTCCCTTCACCAGCCATGACCTGACAGAACTTTGTGGACTGAACTACATTATTGGTCGTTCATTGCTGTAAAATCAGGTTCCTCTAATTTACAGTCTATTTTACTGATGAGCCTGTTGTTCCTAGAGCAAAGATACCGTATTTTATCCTTTGACAAACAACCTGGCCGTTCATCTTGAATGAGTTATTCTTAACGTCGCATTTGGCTTCATTATCGGTAGCATCAAGCGTTGCTATAGCAACAGGCCTTTCACTGCTAATAGCTAGTTAGCAGTGAAAGTTAGCTTGCTGTTCCCGTACTGCATTTCTTGGTTTGGTAGTATTGACTATCAAGGAGATGAGTCATCATCCGACTCTGTTGCTGTTCGCATTCCCTTTCTGCCCTTTCGCAGCTAGTCTAATATTATTGTTGTATTGTTCTATGTCTGCTTTTTCCCATTTATCCAACGTTGTTATGACTTGTGAGTTAGCGTTAATGTGACGTTAGACACCCGTGAGAACAAGGGAATGAGCGTGAACGGAAAGAGTTAAGCGTTACATAGTGAACCCTGGGTAATATGGTTTAAGTATCATGAATCACCCAGAGACAGACTCTGATATGGGGAGGACATGAAAGGGTCTTGGGAGCTTTGGAGAAGTCCAGGTATGCTAGGGGGTACTATCTAGAAGTACCAGTATTGCTTACCAGCCCACTTTAAGTACTGTTTATATTCAAAGTAAAATAAGCTCAAATATGAACCTGTGGAGAAGAAAAAGATAGTGCTGACCAAAGGAGTACTGGAGCACACGGCAAGAGAAAGGACAAAAGAAAGCAGGTTTTTGCCTTTAACAGGCAAGTTTCAGCCATGATCCATGTGACCCTGCAGGATGTTTAAGCACAGAGCATCCATGGATGAGGTCAGGTTAGTAATATGCAGCAAAAAGAGAAGGATGTATTGAGAAGGGAGAGAAAGAGGTGGAGAGAGGGTCTCCCTTAACAGTCCAAACCAAGAGCAGCACATCTAAGAGCTAGATTAAAGAAAAGTATTTGTCTTAAATGTATAGATGTTGATACACAAATTAATAGTTAGAAATAAGAAATAGTTTTTACTTCAGGCGTAAGGAACTCGCATAAATAAATGATGTGGGTATTAAACTGAATGGATCCTGTTGTGACATGAATAAAGTCCATGCCTGATGTAAACACAGCATTCAAATCATTTAACCAAATGATGATCTAAATCCACGTCTGTGCAGTTAATTGTTCAGCCTTACCCGATAAAATGCATTTTCTAAAATCCAAAGCTCTTTATTGTCATGTCGATGTCAGAAATCGTTGATGAAATATTTCTTCTCTGCTTGTAGTGGAAGTGGTTTTCGCTGAGGGCCTTTTTTTTCTGACAGGAACACATTTCCAGACACATTTTAGGAATGAAAAATTGTCACAAATGTGAACAAAAAGAAAGCAGCTGCAGCAGAGAGAGGGGGGTTTAGACTCTGAGGTACAGCCTAGTGCCTCTCATTGGAGGAAATATAGTGTTAGAGTAGCTGCATAAAAGCTCATTCTGTTGTTTGTGGTGAGGATGGAGAGCACTCAGAGGTCAGAATCAACTGCAGAGAGCTGTCTGTTCACTCCTTTGCTTCACCTGACGAGCTCTAGATGTTCCACATTCAACACTTTCCTCCCTGGAGACTGAAGGAGACTCCAGCATGGACCATGCTTCATGAGACCCCCTAAGTATTGGGAGCTCATGACCCCGGCAACCAAACATGATTTATAGGTGCCTGTAACGTTCACAACAAGCTGGAAACATGACCCACATTAACAGGAACACACAAACACACACATCCCACACACACGCATACACACACACACACACACACCTAACATATGTGATCTCCTGCACAGTTAGATCCTGCTGCCCTGCAGCAACAGCCGACAGGAAACATCTGATCCTATTCCAGCTGTGGAATCTCTCAGCATTGTCAGACAGTAGGACAAACAAACATGTTTATCTCTGTCGTTAATCCCACCATCCATCCATCCTTCAATTCACCCATCCATCCATCCCCCTACCTATTAATCTACAAACCAATCATCCATTCTTCAATCCACCCATCCCTCCAATCCACCTACCTACTTATCTACCCATCCATCCACCTATCTACCTACCTACTTATCTACCCATCCATCCACCTACCTACTTATCTACCCATCCATCCATACACCTACATACTAACCTACCCACCCATTCATCCCTCCTTCAATCTACCCATCCGTCCATCCACCTACCTACTTATCTACCCACCCATTCATCCATCCTTAAATCCACCCATCCGTGTTTCCACCTACCTAATTATCTTCCATCCACCCATCCATCCAGCATCTATCCATCTATCTATCTATCTATATATCTATCTACCTACCTATCTATCTATCTACTTACCTATCTATCTATGTACCTATCTATCTATCCACCAAAAAGCCCTCTAAACAGGTGATGGGTGGTGATGACTCTGTGAATGGAAGTCTGTATTTCTGGGTCATGAAGGATTTTAATAAAATATTCTGTCCTCTTCCAAAGCACGAACATTAATGTTGCGTTCATGTTGATGAAAAGGGTTATTACGTCACTCCAAATTCACAGATCTGCTTACTGTGAAGCCCAAGGCGTATGATTCACATCGTACCACTGAGTAAACGCCTTACGACCTGCATGGGCGCTGCTATATTTATTATTATCCACTCATGTATTTATGTCCAACTGTTTATAACTCATTACCTTCCTGTGCAATTCTATGAGTAACAATGACATCCCGACACCTCTCATTTATATAAAATGCATAATTCTATTTATTTTATTCAAATTTATTCAGCTTCATTTTTAGTACTCAGGACAAAATTAAAAAATAAATTCTACTCTCCTCAAGAAGGGTTTATCATTTCCCCCCCATCCTGAAACCCATTTCTAAGACTTTGTTCTTTTTTAACTGAAGTAGTTTTAATATGAAAAGCCTCATTTAGCCTACAGTGATTGTGGGGTCTTTGGTCGGAACCATGGAGTCTGGGGCTTGCCATGGTTTTTCAGACCTTTAAAAATAGAAACAAAAAAAAAAAAAAAAAAACAGCCGACCAAAGTAAAAATTAGACCCTCTAATCCAAAATTTGAAAACAGACCATGAGGATTTCCAAAACTGACCACAAAAAAAACCAAACAAAACAAAAAGATCAGCATAAATGCGGCACAGGCATGAAATCCTATTACATAAAAATAAAAAAAAATCTAAACTTCATAAAATTAGTTTTTAAAAAGAAAGAAAATGCTAATATTTACATCCTGACTGCTATGCTGCTTTTAATTATGTTAATTAACAATATTTATTCACGTGAGTAGTTAATTAATTCCAGGGATGAGCAATCACATGAATGCTTCCTACAACTAACATTTATATACAACTGAATTCTTCACACCCACTGAGTTGCCAATTTAACATCTTGAAGTTTTCCACTGAGGAGCAACTCTCTAAAAACAAACTTAAAGGCCTCACTAAAAAATACATCGTAACAGTTTCCAAAAATCTTTTTGATTTATCAAGACTTCTTAATAAATAATGTTCAAGTGACAAACACAAACAACAAAGCAGTGAGTTAGATATTAGTGTATTAGTGATATTATTTTGAACACATTTAGTTGGTGCAATTACTAATATTATTAAGTTTCTCATTAATTGGGTTCTACATTAGATCTGGACAGCTCCAACTTCCCCTGTCCTCTGTAATAGAGGAGTACAAAGTTGACTGAGAGAAGTGTACGACAACTTACAAACACTCGTCAACCTGACGCAGGTGACGCAACCTGATGACCGTTCCTCCAGGCCAAGGCTACAGCCATTTAAAGATGGCCGTTACAGCATCTTCGATGTAAGCAAACCAGTGAGCACGACTCCTCCAAATAATGCCCGCCTACAAAATTTCGCTAAATTAATATATTCAAATTTATATCTTGTACTCATGCATGTAACCATACGTGCAAACAATAGGTTCCCCGAATATTTTCTTAGTTTGGAATGAGTTTTTGCGGCATCTTCATGTTTGATGTCCACATGCAAACTTGATCTGCTTCCAAAGTGAAAGTTAATATAATTTCATTTCAGACACTTTTTCCGACTCAATAACAACTTGAAGTTCAATATGAATGTTCTTGCCTGATCTTCATTGTTAAACATCAGACATTCCTGTTGGTCTGTATTTAAACCAACGATACCCCTTTTCCAGCCTTCTACTGGTACTGTAAATCCTGCAAGATGTTTTATTTTTCCGTAAATAGGCCTATACTTATTCCCAATTTAATTGATATGTTGCTGCAATTAAAAGTACCCCACTTAACTAGGAATAACTTAATATCAAAGCTTGTTATACTACCATCCCACCACCATATTTGTGGTGAGAGAGGACATGCAGTTGGTTGGTGTGACGGAGGAAGATGCAGGGCAAGATGGAAACAATGATCCGCCGAGGCAACCTCTAAAGGTGAAGAAGAAGACCAACAAGATGTTATTGATTAAACACTACTGTGAGTGAACTGCACAATCAAACTGTAGATTTTTCCCAGATAAGATCAGCTAGAACAGAATAAACAAAGTTCAATCAGACAAGACAGAGAAAGAAGAAAAAATTAATGATTTATTACAGATGATGTGTGATAATTAGTCTGTTAGAAAGTCCGTGGCACTCGGACTCATTGCTGAGATTGAGATCGAAGGATCTCTGGGAAATCAGGGATCACTGAGCAGCAGCATGGAATATCATTCCTTTAGAGACTGGATAACGGTAGTATTGATGATTACTTGGCCGAAGCCGATGAATGATGAGACTGATGGATATGCGAATAGGCGGATACGGGGAGGTGGAGGGTGAACGAACCAGCAGCATGAAAGAACTAGATAGATGAAGAGAGAGTCATATTTGAAGCCTTTATAGGCTAAGCAAGCATGTGTGACAGTGATGGGATGGATGGGGCTACCTGATTGAGTGCAACTAATATGAACAGATGCCCGAGGCCGTGGAGTAGGTATCAGAAACTAAGCATTTGTGGAAGGTGAGGATGATAAAGTGAAATGAGCAGTAACTGTGGGCGGAGTGTGCAAGAGGGTAATATTCCTGATTGAACTTCATTAGATTATTTATCCTATCATGTATCTAATTGATACTTGTTAAGTGAAATATTTTTTTGTAAAGGTGTGCTGATTTTAGATATGAGATACCTGAGGGCGGGGATACCTTCATCTTCTTTCTAAAACTGATGACATGCACCCATATTTTGATTTGTTTACTCTCGCTAGTCAAAAGGAGTGCCGTGCTTTTTCCGCACATCAAAGTTTGAAAAGAGAGGATTTAATTCCATGTTCTCTGTGGCAAAAAAAACACAAAGTTTATGTTATTCTACACAGTTTTTTTTCTCGGATAGGACCAGGAGGACTCGTCATTTGGCACAGTTGGATAGCCAACGTACCTAAAATGAGCCATGTCCACTATGGACATGGCTCATTTTAGGTACTTCCCTTTATCCTTAAGAGCCTCGTTGTAAACCTGGGAAAGCCCTCTGTGAATAAAACATTTGTCAATTTCAAACCAGAGTCTAGACTGGAACCATGGTTCTATGTTGATGAAGTCCTGACCTCCTCCTCCAAGCGACTCCAGTGTGATCTATAATGTTGTTGTTCTATTCATCCAAGTAAACCTCATCTCTCTAATCCAGGTAATTATGAATGTATTTTCTGTTCCAAAGTAGTTGAACATGAAGATAATTTCTCGTAGACGGGATGAGCAATTGCCAATTCCTCTGTGTGACTGCGAGGCATTAGGAGACAGGCTGTCCTTTTTCTCGGAGCTCTTTTATTAGTTCAGCTGCTAACACAGCTGCTTTCCCCCCAATCTCATCCCTTTGCTCTCCGCCTGCTCCTGGACTCCCGCTCAACATAATTGGAATAAGAACTACCAATGGAGAGTCTGCTTAAGACTCTGAATGTGCCAGGAATTTGATTGCTTCGCCGATGCCACAGAAGGCAGGGGATGTTGGCAATCATTTCAACATATACGTTAATCTACACAATATATTCTGCAGCTTGGAAACAAAATGATATAAAGCATGTTCCCAAACTTGAACAGAGAATAAGGCTGTGAAGAAACGGCTGAGAGGCATCAAGACTTCAGTCATCTAGTTGATGAAATATTCACGGTTCAAACAGCTGTCTCAAGAGAAACCCTGAAAACACTGACTGCTAACTGAGCTGGACTTCTTCATGTGTGTTCCCTTATATGCACTTGTACATGCCGGTTGTTGTATTTGATTGAAGTGGAGACAACAACGGCGCCAGAGGAACCGTGTGCTTGTTTTTACTCTTGACTCTCAAAGCCTCTCAGATCCCTCCAGTTTTCACTTCAGAGGGCTCTCCCAGCTGTGTGCCCGGTGGCTGAGCTAAAAGTATGTCTGGAAGAAGGATGACGCCTGAATACATATCATCTGTCGCTCTAAGAGAGCAGACTGTAGCTGCTGCTGTCGACCTCCAGGCTTGCGGCTGAATTTGTGGTGACCACCTGGTGAGAGGTGCACAGTGTCTTCACTGTAAAATGTAATAAGTTGGCTTAAAAGAGAGGCAGGAAACTGATTACTGAATAAAGTAGAAAATCAATTTAAGTTGTTAAAACTAAAAACACTGATTAGCACTCACAATGAGGTGAGCGTATAGTGTTGTAGATATGAGTGTAATGTTAATGTGTATATGTATATAGATGTATATGTGTATATGCATTTATATATTTATATATAGCTGCTGTTATTGTTGTTTTATTTGTTTATTTGTTCATGTACGTTTCGCCATACTGAAACTTTCTTCCTTGTTCCCCCGACCCCCTTTGTGTATCTCCCTTTCTTCCCGCTTTCTTTCTCCCATCCCCCCAAACATCTTTTCCGGTCCAGTCATTTTCATTGAATAATAAAACATTTCGACTCGTTATCTTCCGCTTATCCGATTCCAGGTTGCGGATTATAACACATAATAATCACAAATAGAATGAAGTTTACGCAACTACAGGAGTGTGACAGACTCTTCCTTTGCAGACTAAAATTTGTCTGCCACTGGAAGATGGCAAGATGCCAATGTAGCTGGACAGGACAGGTTGAGAAAATTAAAATGAAATAAAATGAAATTCAAAATTAAAAGAAAGAAAGAAAGAAAGAAAGAAAGAAAGAAAGAAACTAAAACACTGATTAGCTTAACACAGTTTCAAATTTACTATATTCTTTATTGAAAAGTTTTAAGGCAATAAGTTTCCTGACTTTTTTACAGTGTAGGTTAAAAATCCCCAAATTACGTGATTTTGTGATAGTATTAGTAAAAATAGTACACTCTCTCTAATACTTACACTGCACAATGTAATAAGCTGGCTTTGATTGAAAAAAGGGAGACTGATAAACTGAAAATACAGACTAAAGTATATAATTAAATTGAAGTTGCTTAATCTGGAGAAAAAAAACGCAGTTTAGATAGAATTAGATAAAAACCTTATCAATACCCAAAAGGAGAAATTCATTCATTGCAGCAGCTCCAACATAAAAGTATTCTAAGGATGATTTAAATGAGGACATGGCTACTATTTAAAGGGACATCTTATAGACATGTTCATTTAAATGTTATATATATATATAAATACACACATACACAAACATACATAAACACATACATATACACTCCATCCAAAATTACAAAGTAAAAAATACACATGTAAACTAGAATACAGGAATAAACAACGCATACTAAGTTTCTTTACCATCTGGAGTCTGAGGTCGGTCTGAGGTTAGGGTCAGGGTTAACCCTAATCCTTTATATACCACACAAAATAAGTTGGAGTGTGTTTTATTTCTTCACTTTAACAGACTGATCCCAAAAACATGTTACGCTTTGATATCACGCAAGCGTGATCTTAAGATACAAAGACTTGAATCCACCTCTGGCCTCCAGCTGCTCCCAGAGACCAAAAACATCTCATCTAGGTGGATTGTAAATTGTCCGTAGGTGTGAATGTCAGTGTGAATGTTTTTCTTATCTCTATCTGCAAGCCCTGTGGCAAACTGGCAACTTGTACAGGATGTACCCTGGCTCTCGCCCAATGTGCACTGGTTACAGCAAATGGATGGATGACTTTAATTTCCCAGCATCAAGGCAGCCAGTGGTCACTATTTGTCCCTATATTTGTCGGTTGGTTTGTCAGCAGGATTAAAACAAAAAACTACTGAACCGATTTGCATGAAACTTTGGTCCAAATGTGGATTGAGGGGTGGATCCAGGAATTTTCCACTTTGTTCGCTGAATGAAATTGCCGCTTTGGATATTTATTCATGAGAATAACTCATGGGTCTTGATGAAAAATCACGAATGTAGGAGTTGGTACCGAGGGCATGCAGTTTGGTGTCCATGAAATAAAAGTCCAGATGTATCAGTTCTAATAACATTTTCAAATCTTTATATATATACACATATACATATACATATATATATATATATATCATTTAAAGTGTATTTTTACATCACTCCATTGGATGTAAAAATGCAAAAACAAAAAAGGAAAAAGACATTAAATCGTTTTTCTTCAATCTCCAAATCATCAAATAACATTCCTATCTGAAAAACATTCTATGCAATTCTCATTCAGACAAAGTATTTTCTCCTCAGAGCACAGGTTCTCGTGTCATATGACCTCACAGTTAATTAGTCCGACGTCTGAATGATCAATTTCATTAGAAACTGTCATGGTTCTGTATTATTTTGTGGTTTTAGATTGTTTTTCCTGTGTTATTTTGAAGATTTGGTTCCATGTTAATTTCCTTTTACTTTAATTTACTTTTTTGACCCACTGTAGTCTTCCTCTGGTCTGTGGGTTCATGTGTGTGAGTGAATCCTGTTTCCCAGCGTCTCCTCCTTGATTGTTGAATGTTGTCACCTGTTCCCAGCCCTCACCTGTTGCCCATTTGTCTCATTAGTCTTTTCTATTTAAGTCAGTGTCCTGCAGTCCCTTCTTGTCAGATCATCCCTGTTTCTTGCCCTTGTTTTTTTGCTTGTTATATACCTGGTAAACCTTCCAATGGTCTTGTCCATGTTTGCGCGCTTCCATCTCCTGTCCTGCTCCCTTGTGTGCCGTGCACCATCCTTCTCCTTAAGTTTTTGTTTGCAGCATTTAGTTGCTACATTGTGATTTTGGAGTATTAATTACTACTTTAAGTTTTCATCTCTTTGCCTCAGTTTGTGAATGAACATTATTTTGCCTCATATTTATAGTCTGTGGTTTGTAAATCAGAACTTTATTAAACATTATTTATGAACATTTTCTTTGTGTCTGCAATTTGGTCCTGTAAAAACAAAACGTTATAAGAAACTACTTAATTCATTGTGTTTAACCATTTGAAGTAATTTCTTGAAATTTCTCAGAACTCATGACCATATGTGAGTGTTGGACCACAGACGGCCCGGTAAATTGAGAGCTCTGTCTCATGACTCAACTCTTTTTTTCACTTCAACAGACCGATACAGCCCCTGTATCACTACTGAACAGCGGAAAGATGAAAAAGTTATGGAAATTTGTATCTAATAGTGACAAAACATAATTCTAAAATTTATAAAAATGTGGGTGTAAAAAAAAAAGGTAAATTTTAGAGTCAGCATTAAACAACGGCTGGTAAAATCAACATGCACCAATTTAATCAATAAAAAATAAGTTAAAAACAATACAATATATACAATTTAATGCAAACAAAGAACAGTTACTTACAGTATATGTATTAGTACGCACAGCTACACTAAGGAGGTGCTATATTTGTTTATTATTGTATCTGTGTGGGTGAATGCGAACATTAATTAACAGCTAAAAAAATAATTTCTCAATTCCATTAAGTGTCCCTGTAAGAGGATGAGAGCATGAACACCAACAGAAGCTGCTAAGTGGAATTCAGTTTCGTAAAACAGTGTCTTCTGATAAGACACTGAAAACCAAGCAAGCTCAATCTACCGATGAAGACTGTCAGATATGATCGAAATCTCTGGACGATGCAGATGATTTTTTTACTCTACTTTATGATTTTTTTACTCTGATTTTTTTACTCTATGCAAGATCAAGGAGAACGACTTTGATGCTGAAAGTCAGCAGCTTTGTGTCTTATTTAACACACGTCAAATAGCTCCAACTACTACGTTTTTTTTTTTTCATAAACTTGGTGTCTATAGATGGGTAAGGACAAAAAAGTTGTTGTTTTTACATTGCTCTTGTACATGCTATGTGTGTGAAATCTGGTTAAACACAAAAATAACAATATTTGCATCCTCCTTCTTTAGATAAAAAAAGCTGTCATTTTTTTACAATAACATAATGAAACTAAACAATCAGTGAAATTGATTGGAAACACTTTAACTACTGCATTCATTTTCATAGAAATCCCACAAAGTTTTACAGTTATTATGAGAGAACCAGGAGGTCCTCGGTTCAAAAATGGGATTTTGGCTGTAAAATACCAACTATATCCAATAGGGGGAGCTATATCCACACATCACATCCTTTGACTGTGACATGAATATTGTAAAATAGTTGCAAAAACTAGATAGAAAACCGTCAATGGACCTGTCAGGAAGAAGTTAAAGGGAAAAAAAAAATATATATATATATATATATAAATAAAACAACAAATAGAGTTTCTTTAGAACATGAAGATTATTATGTAATTCAGAATGTATGTTACATATAATTTGCATACCTTGTTTATGGAAAATATAAATTTGCATGACATTTTACCCAGGTGGGTTTAATCATGTCCTATAGATAGTTTTGTTAGCGTCACATCATGACATAACATTTTCTTAACCATTGCAAGACAAGGCGATTTTGTAGTTTTTGGCAGTAACACAAATATTTAATGGACTTAAATGTTGTGTATAAGCATAGGTTTGCACTCCGAGCGCTATCTAGTATCAAAGTTTAAACTGAAATAAAATGTCAAGTTTATACAAATATTCTGGAAATGTTGATTTCAGGCAAAAGTAGAGCAGTTCAAAGAGTTCATACATCAAAACAGTCTTAACTCATGTATAATACTTGTTTGAATAGATAAGTGTGACTTAAAGTTCAGGTGAGGACGTCAGAGTTCCCTCTGCTCAGAGGAGCTCTCCATGGTGCTGGTCCTGTGGATATCGAAGGCAGTTGATCTGTCTTCATTGCTCTCTACTGCCATCACCAGCAGGCTGGCTCCCACCAATAACAAATACCAGCCATACACACTATTACTTTAAGTTTCAGAAGCAGGAAGTTGGCTCCTAAGTCTCAACAGTAGCACACTTTGGCAAAATAAACACAAAATCCAGAAGTTGATTTTAATCCATCATTAAGGGAATAGTTCCAAAGCGGTTTCTAAGGTCCCGGGACTCCACATACATAATGAGACACATTATACACAAATGAAGAAAACTTGGAACAATGGTAACCTTTCACAAAAGCAGTAACCCTCCAAAATTCCCCCAAGAGCTTGATGATCAAAAGAAAACATCCAAGGAACTGTGGATCTCTCACCTCAATAAAGGTCATAGGTTCACTATTCCAAAGATACTGAGCTAAATGTCATCATGGTCATCATCATGATTGGTGTGGAGAAGGCTACTGCTGACCCATTACAACATTAGGGCTGGCCTGGATTTACCCAAAACACACCTTGATGAAGAATCTTCTCTGGACTTAGCTGAACTGTTTGAAGATGGGGATCCTATTCCATGTGAAATAAACCAATCACAAGATAGAAAAATTAGATTATTTGTCAAACATCGAGGTTGCAGTGGAATATTTTGGAGATTCTTTGCTTCCTCCAGACCAGGACCACTCACCGTCATGGAGGAAAAACGTAAATTCTGATCTCTGAATGATAAAATTAAAGTCTGGTGTGGCCTTGTTAAGGTCTGGACCTGAACTTCATTGAGAAAAGAGCAAAAATCAGTTCATGCTCACAAACCCGCCTATGTAGCTCCAATGAAACTGTACTTTTTCATTCAGAGTCGGCCCAAGTTCCTCCACTGTGATGTCAGAAACTGTTCTCTGAGTATCAGAAGGGTTTGGTTGCAGTTGTTGTTGTTGTTAAAGGTGGAACATCTAGATATTAAGTTCAGGAGCATGAATATGTTTTATCATGCATCTAATTTAGGGGTTGGATAACCTTTTTGCCTTATTAGATGAAAGAAAAATTGGGTTGTGTGTTGACACTGGTTTGTTTTATGTGAAGTTTGATTTGAAGAGCTGACACAGTTTAATCAGAGGTACACATATAAATAGAACACTCAGTCCAATATTTTACATCGCTGTATATCCTGAGTGTCCTGCTGGCAAGACCAAATCATTCAGTCCAAAGAAACCTTTTTTCATGTCAGTCATTTTGACACTTGAAAGCCTAAAAGGCACCGCTCTCATTCAGAGTGTTAATGAAGGATGTGGTCCATTTAGATTACCTACTTCAGAGCTTTGCTGTCCTAAGTGCTGGCTCGCATGACAGGCTTCATGGAACATTAGTTCCACCTGTGGTAAAATGAGAGGTGATTGATTTGATTTCAGGTAAATGGAAATGAATTTTAAAGCTTTTGTTCCATATACATCCAGATCTGCTCTTTGAGTGATGATGTATAATGTTAAATATAAAATCTATGGAAATGGACGTTGACCTTCACGCTCCTCCTGCTACAGTCATGCTACAGTACACATGCTAACAATCCTGTGCGGCTCTTCTCTAGTTGCGATCTGAGCGAAATGAAATGTTGAAAACGGTGTTTTACTGGTGTAAAAAAATGTGTTAACATCAGAGATTAATGACTTAATGTATTTCTTTACAAAAATACACACAACCAGCAGAAATAATTGTATGTTCATGAATGAGACCTAAATGTAAAACAAAGAAGTATTAACCTCTCCAATGGAGGAATCAAAATCGGTGAGTTCAGGGTATAAACCGATTAACAGTATACAGCGGATTCCAACAAAGAAGTAAGGTGGTGCTTTGAGCCTGACTTAGAAACGAGACAAAAAGGAAGCCAGAGATCTTAACAGTCAGGTAAAACAAAATAAAACTAAATCAAACCCTTTAATTTCTTCAACAAAAAAATGAACATTGGAAAAATGATTTCTTTGCATATTTTATTTATTTGGTACATTTATTAATTTAATATATTGGACACACTAAATTTCCTAAATAGTGACTTTGTACACCGAAAACCACATTTTACTCACTAGGGGGAGCTTTTTAATGAAAAACACTGTTTTTCAGACATAACTTCCTAAGTGTCTGCCCTAATTGTCCTTTAGTTCAAATTTGGGGCATATGACTCAACTTGGGGGATTTATCTTGTAATATATCAAATCTTACTCTAATACTTCATATTTTACACACTAGAGAGAGCTGTTTAATGAAAAACAGTTTTTTAGACAAAATTTCTAATACACTTAAGCATAAACATGCTGCCTTAGGTTCAGTCACATTTTTCAAAAAGAAATAGTGACTCAAAATGAACTCAAACCAAACAGTTGAGCAGGAAATTAAAGAGTTAAAATATTTGTTCTTAATTATAACTGGACCGGTCACAAACTTATCTTCTTTTTTGGTCTCGAGGAGGTTCAGCAGAACATGGCTGTGACACCATGAGGTTCTCTCTCTCTCTCTCTCAGCGAGGTGTAGAAGCGGGCTGTTGAATTAAAACATGTCAGACAGAGTCTGACACCGGTTCCTGTACTGACAGGGCTGGTCGCAGTAGCCACACATCAGATAAGTGACGAGATCCAAGACATGATGTCGACAGATCAGTGAAGAAGCACATTCTATTCAGAACTCGATATCTCTGGGGAATATCTATGCAGATCTTCACAACAAACTCCACTAGTGTAGTTTGGCAGTTCTCCCAGGTGGCATGACTCTGTTTTCAGACAGTTTATTCTTGCTTTGTTTTGCAGGTTCTGGTTTTGGTTTTGATTGAATCTGAAGGTTTTGTGATTTACTATTCTCCTCTCTTACTTTGAAAGTTAAAATTCTCAGTCAAGGTTTTTTTTTTAAATGATTTTATCTTGAAGGTTCTGTTTCCTGTTTTATTTTGTCTCCATGTTAAGTTTACTTCTCATCCTGTGGTTGTTTCTTTTGTGACCTGTTTTGTGCTCTTAATCCTTTATGTTCTCAACCCCTGTCCTTTCCCTCTTCTCCTTCCATTCGATCCATCTCCTCCTCTTATCCGGGTGTTCGTCATGGTGACAGCGAGTTAGAAAAATATTCCAGATGTCCATCTCCCCAGAAATGCTCTCCAGCTCATCCTGGGGGATCCCGAGGCGCTCCCCCGCCAGACGAGATAAAAACGGGTTCTGGGTCTACCATAGGGCCTCCTCCCGGTTGAAAATGCCTGGAAAACCTCCGAAGGGAGGTGTTCTGATCGGGCTCCTGTGGTATCCTCACTGTTTTCAGGCAGAGAACCATGGTCTTTGGTTTAACGAAGGCGGAGGCCATTTCTACGAGCCACTTGGTCCCCGGAACCGATTCCTAACGTCTTTTTTATTCCAGTGTGTATGATGACTTCTGTAGAGATTTTAATTAATGTCTCGACAACATTTTTTTTTGTCTGAAACTTTCTTTACGACTCAACTTTGTAATCGGTTTTTCGATATTTCTTTTATCATTTATGCGACTTTCAAAACAAATGTTTAAATGCCTCTTAATTTCAGCCACTTGATTCATGCTGTGAGGCACTTTGGTCAAATCTTTATTGAATTTTAAATGTAATATACAAATAGATCGACGTGACTTGCCCTTTACTCGTTTTCCCTTTTCTCTTCTCTGTGCTTTGTTCAGTCAGAAAGTAAATTTCCCCACTTTGGAACTAATAAAATAAAGTTTTCTTATCTCTCTTTACAAGTCTAAACACAATCAGATCTTAAGATACGCTGTCTTAAAATATAAGAATCTGTATTCAAGAAAAACTTTTCATGTTGATATTTCCTCAAATACTCAGACACATACTGAAGTCATGACTTATAATGAAATACAGGTTAGTTTTTTCTCCTTATATATTTTTTTAATTGGTATGATTAACTCAAATGTTAACTTGTATCAAATTGTTCTTGTTTTTTTGGTCTTAAAATACTTACTTTTAGGTTATACCTGTTAAAATGGGTTAAGTTAAAAAGGCTAAGTTAAAAAGGCTAACACACATAACGTTAATTAAAGGGGCTGTGAGTTAATTAAACGTTGAGTGCAAGCTGGAGCATCAGTGAATTTTAACTTCATTACCTGATTTCTTTTCTCTAACCTTTAAAATCTGTCTTTGAATATTTATTATTTATCTTTCTGTGGTTGGTGTGTGGGTGCCACAAACGTGACACAACTAAATGACGCTGGATGACTCCAGAAGAGGGGGCTGCTGGGTGAGATTTCTACAGAGAAACAACCCCCCTCAGCTTTGATCACAATAAAAGCAGAATCTGGCAGGAAATTAGGTGGTTTTGCCTTCAAAATAAAAGCCATCCCAAGGGAGACGCGTCCTTGTCTTAAAATAAGGATTCTTGATTGATTGTCATTACTGCCATGATAAACAAGAAAAAATAAACACTGGATCAAAAATTCATTGCACGTTTCATTAAATGCAGAACTAAATGTGCAATAACCGTGAATAACAGAAGAGTGGAATGAACTATTGTCCACTTTAATATGACCATACACATGTTATAAACAGCTATGAAGAACACAGCTCAGCTCGTACTCGTATGTATTTAATTTATTTTTGACCCCATGCATATATATCTTCCCCTAATTTGTAAATACTAGAAGAAAGGATAATAAAAATATAAAATCCAAGAAATATATAATAAATAAAATGGCCTATGTGAAGGTAATTTGTTAAAATTGTAATGTATTATTAATCTCATTTAAATATTTATATATTCTATTACAATATAATTATATATAATATGATTTTTTTAAGTAATCAGAAGGTATTCATTATTATTAGGATTTTTATCGTTATTATATTTAAGTTTATCATTTTTCTTTATGCTAGTTTTCATCATTCAATTAGGAAGTATTTATTTTCTTTCATTATTATCATCATTTGTATTTTTATTTTATATTTTGTTTCTTTCTGTAATGATCAGCAGGTTTTTATTTTGAAAGATTGGGCTGGAAGTCTTTTCAGTGTCACTTCTGTCTTGACAGCAGTGCGAGCCCCGGGCTTCCAAATAAGGAATGTGGCTGTTGCTGCGCGCGGACACAACGACAGAGCAGGACGCTCCAGAGCCGCGAGCTGCGGACGGAGGTTACCGACAGGCGCGCGGGTCCTTCTGATTTACCGCCGCGTTAAACCTGGAAGACTGCGCAAACGTGAGGACGCAGAGGATATCAGAATTGGAGATTAACTTTTTGGGGGTTATTTAAGAAAGAAAAAATTAAATCAGATTTTGTGGAATAATAAACACAAACAACAGTTTTTTTTTTTTGTGTTTTGTTTTTTAAAGAAATTCAGAGATTTAATTCTGGAGAATTGTAATAAAAAAAAATTACTGACTGACTATCAGGATATCTGACTAATTTTGGCGATATTCAGAACTGCCTTCGGAGTTTCCCCATCTTCTTCTTCCTTTTAACAATAGAATCTTTTTTTTCTGAGTATGATGTGGAATTTCCATCTCCCGTGATGCGTCTTGAGGACTTCTCTGCAGGCTGGTGGAATTGGTGAACGCTCTTTACGCACTGGGCTCTGGCCGCTGACAGCATGCATCAAACGGACCTGATAACTTACACAAGGTAAACTCTCTTTTTTTTTTTTTACGTTTGTATTTTTTTTTCCCTGCTGCGTATCACCTTCAACTTGACTGTCGCCTCTCTGAACACACACACACACGCCATTCCATTCTGGTGCGTTTTATTTTGGTGAGGTGCGCATCCATCTAGGAACAGCCGGTTTGGGGAGGGGGGTTAGGGGCAAAAGAGAAGCTGATATAATGAGCTATATTTTCTGGAGACTTGTTCTGGTGCTTGTGGCTCTTTTCTGAAGTGTCATTCTTTCAGACAGGCTGAGGAGTAACGCTGAATTTCCACGTCTCACACACCCAACGCTTTGCGCGCTGCGAGGCGCACTGATGGGGAGTCGCCTCAGTCTCAGCCGATGAGAATAAACGGTGGCTCGTTTCTCTGGGGAGAGGCGGAACTTTATCCAAAACATATTTAATTCAGATAGTCTTGGCTCATTCGCAAAGTTGCATACCAACTGTAACATCACTTACGGTTTTAAAAAGAAAAAAGAAAATAAGCGCAACTCTCACAGTCGAATTTATATCAGAAAATATGTATTTTTACTCTCCAGTCCCTCCCAGCTTATATACGTTTTCATTCCAGTTGAAGAGTATGCATAGAAAAATTCTTAAAATCCATATTTCTGAGCAAAATTAGTTTTTTGGGGGGTATTTGAGCAAAACTACTGCAGGGCACTTCACGGAATCGTTTTATTAAACTAAAGCTCACATGTTTAAATTTTCTCCAAAGCTAAAAAGTTCAAAAGTGATAGGATATACTATTTATATATAGCATATTTGTGGTATGTTTTGATTTCATTGTCATATATATTCTGAGGGATGCAGGTAGAATGTGCTGAATAAGACATAAGGTGGGCTGAAGCCCGTGGGAGAGAGAGCAGAGGCACGCGGCAGTGGAGGAGGAAGATGATCGCTCTGAGCCTTCTGCTGTGGCTCAGCCTAGTATCACTCCTCAGTCATGGCCAGCAGTCAAAGGGTTGACATTCACTGTCCCCTCTTACTGCAAGAAGCTCTCTCTCTCTCTCTCTCTCTTGCTCTCTCTCTCTCTCTCTCTGCTGCAGTGACTTTCTCATGACCAGTATGTGACATCTGAAATGTACATGATCATTGGATTTCCTACTATTAAAGGCTTGTCTTACAGAAAAAAAACCCTTTATATTTAATGTACATTTTCTTAAAATAATACAATCAGACTTCATCACGTTACAAATCCTGCTGTAGGGGGCGCTGTACAAACATAAGAGTGTCCCATAGGTGCATCAAGTTGTCTCACAGCATGAAGGTTCTGGATTCAAATCCCTGTGTGGGGAGATTTTTTATTTTTTTTTCCCCTGCGGTCCAAAATCATAAGATAAAGGTGTCTCCTGAACGCCTCAGTGTCAGCTGGAATAGGCTCCAGCCCCCATACATGTTTGTATATGTATGCTATTTTGGTGGATATTGCATGACAAAGTCTGCAATCTTAGGGTGAGTGTTTAAAATAAACTAGGAGCGAAAATAGATCATTCATTATTGTTGGTGTTTTGTTGTTTTTATTCTTGTCATCCTTTATAACACCTCAGTCAAAAAAAAAATTGTTGAAGCAGCTCATCAGTCCGGGATAACATGTTTAAAACAAGGGGTCAGCATATTTAAAACTACTCATGAAGATGGATTGGTGGAGGTGGTAAATGAATGAATGATAAACAAAACATACGTCATTGAAAGAGCTGCAGACGATGGAGAACACATGGTTGCCCACTCATGTTTCTGGCTGTGTGCAGATCGAATGAATATCAGCATTTGCACCATATCTCTGTTTTTTGTCTACGCATAGCCCCAACGTGATGCCCCTGCTGGCGTATTCCTTATAAGGAAGATGGCGAGAGATGAGTTAACTGACCTTGCTACATATGTAACATATCATGAACACTTTGGCACTGAAAAAATGCTTTGCTGAATTTACTTGTTTTTATTATGTTGAAGTGGATGCACGGAATTGATTTATGTAAGTTCAGGTATGTATTTTAACTTGAATTTATTTATATCTTAAAGATGAATGCACCCATTATGCTTTGGTTCAAATATAGTCATTTGGAAAACACGCATGTGCAGGGGAAGTGGGGGAGGTGGGCGCCGAGGATAGTGGAGCACCTGCCCCCATGCTCCTCAATGACTATTTTCTTTCTTTATTAGGTTTCTGTTCTGGAAAAAGTTAATACAAATCAAAACTAATGCTACTGCGATGTTTAATCCGTGCTACAGTATATAAAACAGTTTGTTGCATTCTGTGTGATAGGAGCCGACACAATCCACCACATTAATTGGTGCAGGGGATCTGTTAAAATTCCACTCTATGTTCCTCTTTTTAATCGTGAAAACCTGCCCCTTCAAAGGTCTCTGCACGCTGCTGTCATCATGTTGAAAGCGAAATCAATCGTTTTACATTTTTTTAAATAAAATTAAAAGTCTCTGCAGAGATTATTGGCTTTGGTTTTGGTTGAACAGCTCTCATTTTCTCTCGCTGTGTGTCCGACCTCTGACATCATGAACTAGGAAGCTCTCAGAGAGCAAACACAAACCCCGCCGCTGTCATTAAACATGGAGCAACCAGGAAGTAGCTTTAGACCAAACTCGACAGAAACCACGTATAACCCTTAATAAAATAACTATAATGCTGTTCACAGGGTGGCTCGAGGGCGCAGTGGGTGTCACTTCCTCCCACAGACCTGACACATGCAATATAGTTGGTGCGGTAGAATAAAAATGGCCGTAAGTGTGAATGAGAGAGTGAATGAACTTTGGCCTCCCTATTTCCGTCCAATGCATGCCCCGCCTCCTGCCTCACGTAAGCTGGGATGGGCTCCAGTCCGTCCTTGACCTACAAGGAATACATGGTTATGGAAAACATGCGTCCATCTATCCAAACATTAATTTACATGTTAATTATTTACAAAGTATGAATACAATTACAAGAAAATAACAAAATCTGTTGTACAATGTGATGGTTTAGTATTTGAGTATAAAATTCTAAAAATGTACACATTTAAATATTTGATAATATTGCAAAAGAAAACAACAATTTTAATTCTGCAATGATAAAATATGTTCAGGTATTGGAAAGAATAGAGTATGAACTTGAAAAAAGAACAGTAGAAATACATGTAATTGGTCTTAATGAGAACAAAAAAAAAACTTTCTAGATTGAAAAATTGGAGCCAATTAACCCAACGGCTGGGGGGGGTGATATCAACAAAGAGACCTCACAATTCTTTGACTTTTTGAATTTGAAGCAGGAGGCGTCAGAAATAGGACCAACTCTGTTGAGTTGAGTGACTTCTGTCCCAGCTTTCTTCTCGGGCTTAACGGGGTTGTGCCCCAGAAGAAAGACTGTCAGTCATTCTGTCTTTGAATCCTCCACAGCTGACCGAAAGAGGGCATGAATGAATGAATGGATGGCCTGCCTGTATGTGGTGAAACCACAGCCAGGGCAACGGGCTGGTAAGAATCAGAGTCCGGCGCTGTGAAGAGTCATCAGGTGCAAAAGAAGATGAACGCTCCAACCAACTCATGGGAAACAATTGCAGTCCTATATCCCAATAACAATTGGAGTCCATTGATGATGGGTTTGGGCAAACTCAGAGACCTATAAAAAGCGAAAAATGGGTTTATATCATATAAAATTAGATTGAGAAAGAGGACGGGGTCGGCTAGGGTTGCAGGTTCACTTAAGATAAATGTCGGTAGAGCCGATAGCCTCAGCTGAACATGACTGTAAAACTTAGCAGTGAGTAATAGGATTGATGGGGGAAAGAATACTGCAGCAGGTGATGAAATGATGAGGCTCAGGTGTGGAGCTGCGCCAGGAACCAGGTGTGTGTTGTTCCGCCGCCACACCGACTCGTAGAGAGAGAGGGAGAGTTTTGATGTTGATGTTTTCCTTTTACTGAATTTTCTGCAAGAACGGAAACATTTTTTAAGTGCCGCTAAAATCCAGAGGGTTAGAAGTGTGTAGCGCTTGTCAGCTTTCATGGCAACATATACGTTTCTGGGGCATGCAGTATGTGTGAGACCACTCACCACCCTCCAGGTCCGGCTATCAGCAGTCAACTGTTTCAGAAGAAAGAGAGTAGATAACAGAAATGGACTCAGCAGCAGTGGCCTTACAGGCACGACTGGCTCAGTCACAGGGATGAGACAAACCGGCAACACCACACAAGGCTTTTCAGAGGCATTCATGCATGCTTTTTTCTAAGATGTCCACCTCTGTTTCTGTGTCTTACATCCTCCTGCCGCCTCGGAAAATACGAGACACATTCGCCTCCTCTCAATCTTCTCATCCTCTGCAAACAAGGCTGCAGTGTCCAGGGCTGTGTGCTATCACAGGCACCTCATATCTGAATTTGTGACATCAGAGAGAGGAAGAGGAGGCAGCTAGAGGGGGGAACAGAGGGAGTCATTGAAACAGTGGAGATGAATAGACGGATGACGGAGGCAGTTAACGGGATGATAGAAGATGGATTAAAGGGAGGACGGAGATGGACTGTGGACACGGGGCTGTGTGACATCGACAGACTGTGCTATTCTGCTGCCTCTCCACAGATCTCTTTGTGTTTGACTTAATTCCCAGCAATCAGTGAGCAAACAGAGTATACCCACACAGTGAAACACAGACACGTTAAATATGAAACCAGCCAAAATCGTATGTCCCGAAAGTTCCTAATGGCGTCTCAACAGCACTGTGGGGAGAATATCTTTGCTCGGAGCGACTTGGAGGTTGACCAGAACCTGGCAACATTATTGGATCTCCTAATTAGAGATAAAACAAGGAACTTGAGACAGGCGCTTAATGAGCCTTGGCCAATGTGCAGAGTGAGACAGGAACTCAGGCTGACAACCATGTAACGGCCACAAAGGTTGAGCCTCGACAGCTACATCCACAGCTCAGCTCTCCGGCGCTGTTTGGTTTTGAGGAATTTAAATGATCCTATCTGATGCCAATATGTGCTGAGGCATGCATGCAACATACACCACAGGAGTCCGGTCTTCCTTTGATTCTACGGACCACCGCAGGTGCTTTAGTGCATTCAAGAAGTGGCTAATATATACGATTTATGTTTTAATCGTCAATAATATTAAGACTGCTTTGGTGTTTGTAGCACAATCTTTCCCGTGTTTTTCTGCGGGGTTCTTTGAGTCTGGCAGTCTGCTGAGTCACTCCTTATCATCTTGTCTGCTTTCACTTCTTGACAGACGGCTTAAACCACTATTATGCCAGCTGTAAACTGTACGATTTGAGCCCGTTTTCAGCCCACTCTTTCGTACACCAAAGCTGTGCGACCGTTGGGTTTTATTTGTCATGCCGTGTATGTGGGGACTCAAGGACCAATCAGCAGCTCCCGGATGACCTTCAGACAACTGGATGGGTGTCTCACATTCAGAAATTTTGGTCGGCTGAAGCAGTTGAAGCAGAGCTACAAGTGCCTTCTTTTCTCGCTGTAGCTGTGCTAAGTGGTTACTGAATGATTTTCTTCGGGATCATTTCAAATCTATCTTTTTTCATCTTTGTTACTGCCTGTTGTTAAACACATTTTGCTCATGTTTAGTCACAGAAGTACGTGTTTATTTAGGAAACGCTTGGTGGCGTGTATTTATTTTCAAACGGGATGCAATGTTTGATTTAGAATAGAAATCTCCTTCTTTGTGGATAGACATTGTGATGCTGATCTATGACGGTCAGGAGGAGAAGGGAAACAGAGGGAGGCTCCACTCAGACCCGCTTCTGCTCATATTCTTACTACATACGCCTGGCAGCATCTTCTGGAGCAGCACGACTGGTTTCCCTATTCCAAATATAACCTGGTGCTAGTTTGGTGCTGGTGCTACTGCCAGTTCTTAGTTGGTTCAACTTGCGCACCTCCTAAGATCCTTATTGCTATTCCATTGGCAATGAGCCAGGTCAGAGCCTAACCTTTACCCAGCAACGCTCGCGCCATATTCAAGCACAACAACATAGATGGAGGAGCTCATCGTCTCCATGCAAGTGCTGTTCCTGGCTTTGCCAGCCTACATTTAAGTTAATAACTTTGATTATTAATTTTAAAATCAACAATCATTATATTGCTATAATAATGGTTCGGCTGTTGTTTTAAGGGCTGAGGGCGCTTGACGTAATCGGTTCTTGTCTCTTGACCAACAAAGGGTTGGTGCTTCTCTGGCACCAGTTATGAGAGCCAGGAGCTGGTGCTTAGGCTGTCGAAAAAGCAAAGAACTTTATGTTCTCACTCATGTCTGTTTGACTGCAAAAACAACTTAATGGTTTACGGAAATGGTATTGGAAAATAGTCCCGTTAAAAACTTACATGTATCCAGATACCTGTAAATGAAATAACCCTCATATTCAAGGGTGATTTCAGTTTCTTTCTGAACTTCCTGGTGAATAAAATAGAAGCACTCTTGTTAGAGCTGGAAGAAACTCTGATCATTTAATAGTTTCTTTTTTCAAAGATACAAAAAGCACCCAAGGTGCCCCATGCTGCCTGATGTATGGACACAGATGTCTTGAGGGCCGACAGGCTTACATTGAGTCCCTGGTGCTCCACAAAGGTATTTCTAAGCAATGAAATAAATTTGAAATAAAGTGAGCACTTACATCATGAATGAAGGTTTTCCTCTGCTTTATGAATTGGTAAAAGTATGAAGAAAACGCCACATGGACAGACGTAAAAAACGCCACTCTACTACTATGACCACAGATTTGATGTAGAGGAGTAATGTATTTTGTGGTGAGGAAACCCTGTAGAGCAGTTCTGGTTATTGATTTGTCTAAAGCATCATAATCTGACCAGACAAAGAGGCTCATGGACCTGGACTGTTTCGCTGCGTGAATTCTTAAGGCATCTAGTAGTCATTTATACTGGTAATATTTCAGTAACAACATAAAAATGAAAAATGTGACGATTGGAGTAACTTCCTGTCTAGTAGAAAGATGTCTGTGACTTGCAGCTTGATGTCTTTATGCCTTTGACATATAACTTGATGGCTTTGATGTCTTAGTGACATGTTATTTGATGTCATTGATGTCTTTGACAGGAAACTTGCTATCTTTAATGTCTTTGACATGTAACTTGATGTCTTAGTGACATGTAACTAATGGATATTTGCATCGGGAACTGTCACATTGCCACTCCCTAAAGTGTTTGTGGAAAAGTGTTTCTAAAAGTGTTACTAAAAGTCATATGTTGATTTGGCATCGGTTTCATGTTGGATGTCCTTCCTGAAACAACACTCCGGGTTGGAAAAATAAGACGTTTACTGAAGTTAATTTTGTGTGTACAGCCTTGAATTGAATTAGTATTATTATTTCCCGCCACATAATTTGATAAAAACAAGTTGAATTAAGTCAGAATGCAGCCATTCAAAAAGTGTGAGGTCTAAGGATGATGAATCGAAGCATACATCCAGACATTGGACATGTTCTGATGTCATTTACGTTGAACCAAGCCTCTGGCACCACACAAACAAGACACACTTTTAAAGTTTGACCATCAGTTGAGATGGTTTTCTGCTCCAAGACCTCATCGTCTTCACCAGATCCAAACCTTGAGACCCTGAACCCCACCTATCCTTGTTTTTTGTAGGACTTTATTTACATTTTTCAAAATCATTTAATAAACATCAGTAAAACTGCAATGTCAGTCAAATCAAACAAACACTAAATTACCCAAAAAATGCAAAAAATCTAGCAAACAAACATCACAAACAAGACAGACATCAGACAGACACACATGCTCAATATCTGCATTTTCTTGGACATACTAAACACACAATATTAAATATAGGAAATGAGTACCATGCTTCCACTTATCTCCTTTGGATTCCCACTTCAACTATCCTGAAGGAAATTTCAGAGGAAACAGCAACTAGACGGTTCCTGTCGCCTTCAGAGAAACCAGTAATTAGATTGTCGCTGCAGTCTTTCCCCCTATACCCAGCTCAAACCATCCATTACACCGTCGAGACCTGCAGGCCCCCAAGTTAGATTGTAAGACTGTGTTAATCAAAACATTTGACAGCAAAGAATCCTGGGAGATTATCTTATCAACTATGGGTCGATTTAGGGGTCCTTGATGTCATAAAGTTTGGTAACATTTGGGTAGGACGATCTGTGCGGGACACTGTAATATTTGACAGCGTGTTCTTCGGTTACACCTAGAGGATGGCTTGAACTTTCACATACTCCTGCTTGTACTGAGAAATTGTAAAATATAGTCTGATCAGATGATTCCGAAAGCAGATTCTGCTTCAGCGTCATCACACCAGTCTTCCATCTGAGTATCAGTGCTTGTGGCAAAAGACAAGAACCCTGTGTACTGCGGGTGAATGATGTTCTGGATTTCCAAAATGTGTGCAAAGCAAAATATTTCTATTTAGATGTTATTCAATGCGTTCCTTCAACAAGAAAGCTCCATCTTTCCACAGCAGAATTTTTGTCTTTACTTAAATAAACCCTCTTTTTCTGCGGGTTCCCGTCTCTAAACCTGCAGCTCTATTAAATTGTATATTATGATGAATATCTTATTGAACAATATGTAAAAAAAATAAATCTGTCGTATTTTCTTGCTTTATCACCCAGATTAAAAGAGAGAGGGAATACGTTGGTCTACTTGGCTAAAGAGGTGTACAACCGGGGCCTGTATGCAATATTCTTTATTATTCATTATTTAACATCAGCTCCATCTAATTCATCCACAACTCCTCTTTACACAGAGATCGTGCAGCAATGTCACGTTGGAGACCTTTCTCCCAGACGCCTTTTATTGTTTACAGCTGAACGTTTGTAATGAATTCAAAGGTCGACGTGTTTCTTTATGGGTTTAGAACATTAAGCAACTTCTACAAGATCAATAAATAATACAATAGCATCTTGATTTATGTGTAAAATGTCTCAAACTGGAATATATTGCTTTAACAGATACGTTGTTCTCGCGGTATAGCGATGATAATAACAGGCTGTGATGATCTTATAAATTAAAGTTCTTAACAGCAGATGGAGAGGTTACATTACCTCAACCTTTGACGTCTACAGTAGGAACATTAATGTAGCAGTAATGCTATTGTAAAAATAATCTATGTTGTAGTAAAACACCGGACAGCGAGGTATTTTACTTTGATACTTTAAATACAATTGGCTTACAGTACTTTTACTAAGTGAGGCTTTGTATGCATGGCTTTGCTCTATAAATGTTTTCAACCCCTGCCAACGTTTCGGATGTTCGTTCTCTTCAAAGCAGGAAGAAGAGCAGCAGAAGATCACGCAATTTTATAACAAGAGCTGTACAAATGGCCTTGGGTGGCACAATATGAGGATACGAGGATAAAAGCGAATGGAGATGGCGATGAGGCAATAGATAAACAGGAAGTACGATGCAATTGGCCTGCGAGGTCATAAGTATAAAAGGATAAAAACAACCCTGATCTGTTGGTCCGGTAAAAATTTCAGAATGTATGTTTCAAAGACTTGAAGTCTGTTAAGAGAAAACATTTGAAGGTGAAGACATCATTCAGTCGAGCAGGTGTGGTGAGCGTGGAGTTCCAGTACAACTCTCAAAGTGAGCGGTTTGGGTAAGTAAAACACCAGACATTGATGCCCAAACAGAGAGGCATCAATGTCTGATGTTTTAGAAGCATACATTGATGGTGCGCTCATGTAGTAGGGGTCACTATTTGGATTTCTGCTTTGCTGCTGTCAGCCAACATTTTTTAATTAGCAGCATTTTCTTGCCTGTTTGCTATTTTGAATCCTCCTGTTAGTCTTGGAAAGGGAGTGTGAGAAGCAGAGGAAACACCTTCACACCTCACTCTTCACTATTGGAAGCACCTATTATCCGATAGAAGCCAGCAACCGTATAACCACATAAAATAGGGCTGCACCAGAATACAAAAACAAAACCACACGTCTTCATCTAGGGATTTGCATTTTGATGTCATGGCCGTTAGTAATCCACGAGGGACAGTCTTCTGCTGAATGTGGCTAAGCAGCAGATTGCTTTATGGTTAGCTGACTCCTGGGGATCCCACTGAACCAGGGGAGTTTTGGTGTTAACGTTGTTAGCACAGGTGCTACAGGTGAAGCAGGGAGAGGTTTTAAGGCCCGGGGTGTGACGACCCAGTGAGAGATGATGGCAGGCAGTGCAGGTAATATTGAGCAGGCAACAGAACCACACTTAGAAGCCTCCCACAATCCAAAAAACAGTTGCTGAGGTCAGTTCACAACAACACTGGGGTCTTCTTGGGGAGGGCAGAGAGATCTTCTTTTCGTTTTTTTATTTTATAAACCAGAAATGAAAGGTTTCTTTAGGCATAGATATAATTAAGAGCAAGGCTTTTATTCATGACATTCATAATCCTATTACCTTAAGTGATGAACAATCATTTTCACCTGTAACAACAAATCCCTGTGAGACTGTGTTGTGTCTGAAACCCAAAACTCTGCTACCTCACTGAACACCATGTGTGTGTTTGATAATCATTAACTGACTACACACTATGTGTGTTCCTCTAATAGCACTACTGCACATCTGCACCCAACTATTGCACATCTGCACCTGGACTATTTTAATTTATATTACATATTCCATTAGATATCGGACTCTCTCCTTTTTCTTTATATTTGCATGGACTTTATTGTATTTTATCTTACATGTGTATTTTTTATTTAGAATATCTGGAGCTGCTACAAATAGTAAATTTCCCCTTTTGGGGATTAATAAAGTTTTTCTATTTTATTCTATTCTGTTCTAACAAACACACAAAAACAGAAAAAAGGAAAATAATTGAAGGAATATTTGCTGGAGTTGATTATACTCTTCTCTAAAGAGTAAAAGAAAACATATTATAAAAGTGGCACCAAAACTCCCGTCAGACTCCAAATCCACCCTTGCTGGTAAGCCTTTCAGGACTTCTAGCCAACCGCTAAAGCTAACGGCCTAAAACCGAACGTGAAAGGTATTTGGACAAGGGGAAAATGAAATACATTTTTTAGTTATATTTCTAAGTTGTTTGCAATGAATGAATCTCTCCTACCTTGGAGCATCATTTTCCTGTGTTTCTGCCAATAGCAGATCAGCATGAAAAATGAAGCACATTGAAATCCATGAAAGGGATCTACCCACCTCCAGAGCAGGATTGTGAAGTCTGTCCTCCTCTGCTCTCAACTTCACAGAGATGGATTGAAACATAATCTGAATTTCAATAATGGATTATTTCCAGAGTAGATATATAAAAGCTTTTTTAAAAATTATGCTGAGATTTAGTAACGGTTTATTTCAACCAATCACTTTTTCTTTTTTCTTTTTTTGATCTCCTTCTTTGCCTCTCCAAAACAGAGGTGTACCATAGTCCTCTGCTGCCATGGACCAGCTGACTACGAAAGACAGAAAGACATTCAGATAATGAAGGAGATAATTATACATCATATCTAACACCTGTGTCAGATTCTTCTGCTGATGTCACAGCTTAGCACATCACTTTCTCAACACTATGATTGCACTGTTCTATAAATACCAGTGATAAATTCTCCCTCGCAGAGAATAGTAAGTACTCTGTAGCGCTTATCGCTCCACCAATCAGCCGTATAATTATAACCACTGACAGGTGAAGTCAGGGAAGGTAATAAAGCATTCGTCTAACAGTTATAGAATAAGTCCTGAACCAATAAAGCGGCTGTCAGAACATTCTGTACCTCTCTGCCGTCCCATCCTTTTAGCTTCAAGTCCAATGACACTGAACATGTACAGCGTATAGTTTCTTTGTGAAAAAAATGTAACACAGTTCATAAGGGTAATTTTTTTAGCGGGTAAATAGTACGCTGCATGGATTTTTTTTTTAAGTGCTGGCTTCGTACACAAGCTTACAGACGGTTTTTCAGGTTTTTATTTTTTCTTAAAGGTAAGTAATTACAACTTAGTAATAACTGTACCCCCACCAAGGCCAACTGGCTGCAAGGCTGTACTATGAAAGGAACTAAACACATTAATTGTAAAGACAGAGTAGACATATGAGGAAAAGAAATCTGTCAAAAAATGTCAATTTATGTACATCGACTTATCTGCCACAACATTATTAGCACTGACAGGTGAGGGGAATATGATGATCTGGTTACCTGTCAGTGGGTGAGATACCGTATCAGGCAAGGGGTTTTAATGTTTTTAAACAGATATTTCCTGTTTTTCTGTTTTGTCTTACTCTCGAGTACAGACTTTAGTTGTTAATGCACAGAAATATCAGGCCAATTATTCAAATATCAATTCCTCACTTCCCCTTGAACTGTAAGAATTGACTGTAGAAATTACAGTAAAAAACTCTCAAATAGCAACAGTAAGAGACCATCAAATTTTAATTCAGCGTGTGTAGTACCGTTTATCATCGCAGTAGACACAGTGAATTATCTCAAAAAAAGAAACGGTAAATAATTTCACACTTGACTCAACATTTGTGGAAAAAAACTAATTTGACTGGGAAAATACTATATACCATGTATATAGTATTATATACTATGTATTATATTATATACTATATACTATAATACTATTATAATACTATAATAGGATATATATTTGTGAAATAATGTTGATTTCAAGGGAAATTAAAAGTTTTATGCCAACATTCTACAGTAAATTCTAACATTTTTTTTTTATTTTTATAGTGTTTGATTTCGTTTTTTTCTTCTTTGCAAATCCATAATTCAACATCAACAAAACTCATCTTTAGTGTTTTACCGGTTTTATAATGTCGGTTTGAGTGTTTGAATTCTATTACCGAAGTCTAAAGTCTGGATTGATGTCGGCAGGAGGTGGTATATTTATCCAAAGTTTTACCAACATATGCAATTAAACGCTGAATCAAATCTCTCTTCTCAACCATTTTAGCCTTCACTTTCACATTCTATGTGCCCGGTTGAAGAAACGTCACAGAAATGAGTCCCGTGTGTGTAGCCATGACGATGTATTTTTCCACTACGCTCATTCTGCACAGAGAAACCTTCCTCCAGAAATCACAGATGGTTAACTCCAAAGCTTTCTCAGTGGGGTTGTGACCCTCTTATTGGCTGGAAATTTGATGCACTATACTGCAATTTGTGCTCAAATAAGCAATTAGTAACGAGTCCCAACACTGAAAAACAATTTTTCGTTTCTTTTTGAAGTGCATTTTTACTAATGGAGTCAGACGGTTTCCGGTTTAATCCTGTTTTCTTTACTTTGCCAATCAGCAAATAACATTCCCCTCAGGAGAACTAAAATACTGAATCAAAATGTGTTTTACCAGTTGAAATAATTTCCTGAAGCCTTTCTTTATAGTGTTTTACAGGGTTTGTGTGTTTTTTCTATCTACATTTATGATTGGTGGAAGGTTGGACAACTACGCTGTAAAAAGAGAATCGTTGAGGAAATTTAAAATAATGGGGCTTGAACCAGGAACACTAAATGATAATAATAAATAATAATAATAATACATTTAATTTATAATGCACTTTACATTTGGATCAAATCTCAAAGTGCTACAAAGCAAAAGCAGATAAAAGCATCAATAAAAAATAAAA